>JBBGZY010001201.1:1802500-2000000 GCA_037952925.1 Lithobates clamitans
ACCCCTTCTCACCTGGGGACAGGGACTCCATCACCCCTGGGGACAGGGACTCCATCACCCCTGGGGACAGGGACTCCATCACTCCTGAGACAGGGACCCCATTACTCATGGACACAGGGACCCCATCACCCCTGGGGGCAGAGACCCATCACCCCTGGGGGCAGAGACCCATCATCCCTGGGGACAGGGACCCCATTACCCCTGGGGACAGGGACTCCGTCAATCCATAGATAGGGACACCATCACCCCTGAGACAGAGACCCCATCACCCCTGGGGACAGGGACCCCATCACCCCTGGGGACAGGGACCCCATCACCCCTGGGGACAGGGACCCATCATCCCTGGCGACAGGGACCCATTATCCCTGGGGACAGGGACCCTATCACCCCTGGGGACAGGGACCCATCATCCCTGGGGACAAGGACCCCATCACCCCTGGGGATAGGGACTCCATCACTCCTGAGACAGGGACCCCATCACCCCTGGGGACAGGGACCCATCATCTCTGGGGACAGGGACCCCATTATCCCTGGGGACCGGGACTCCATAACTCCTGAGACAGGGACCCCATCACCCCTGGGGACAGGGACTCCATCACTCCTGAGACAGGGACCCCATCACCCCTGGGGACAGGGACTCCATCACTCCTGAGACAGGGACCCCATTACCCATGGGCACAGGGACCCCATTACCCATGGAGACAGGGACCCCATCTCTCATGGGGACAGGGCCCTCTTCTCACCTGGGGACAGGGGCCTCTTCTCACCTGGGGACAGGGGCCTCTTCTCACCTGGGGACAGGGACCCCATCTCCCAAGGGGACAAGGACCCCTTCTCACCTGGGGACAGGGACCCCATCACCCCTAAGGACAAGGACCCCATCACCTCTGGGGACAGGGACCCTATCACCCCTAAGGACAAAGACCCCATCTTCCATGGGGACAGGGGCCCCTTCTCTCCTGAGCACAGGGACCCCTTCTTTCCTGGGCACAGGGACCCCTTCTCTCCTGGGGACAGGGACCCCATCTCCCAAGGGGACAGGGACCCCTTCTCACCTGGGGAAAGGGACCACATTTCCCATGGAGACAGGGAACCCTTCTCACCTGGGGACAGGGATCCCATCACCTCTGGGGACAGGGACCCCATCACCCATAAGGACAAGGACTCCCTCTCTCCTGGGCACAGGGACCCCATCTCCCATAGGGAAAGGGACCCCATCCCCCATGGGGACAGGGACCCCATCTCCCATGGGGACAGAGCCCTCTTGTCACCTGGGTACAGGGCCCTCTTGTCACCTGGGGATAGGGATGCCATATCCCCTGGGGACAGGGACCCCATCTCCCATGGGGACAGGGACCCCATCTCACCTGGGGGCAGAAACACCATCTGCCCTGGGAAAAAGAACGCTATCTCTCCTGGGGACTGGGACCCCACCCTGCCTAGGGACAGGAACCCCATCTCCCCTGGCTGGAGGATAGGGGGGTACCAGCATGCGGTCACTGGAGATGGGGGCAGGTACAGCACCAGCAAGGTGTGTGCTCCAGCCCCTGTGTGCTCTTTCCCGAACCCCCTCGTGGGCTCTGCCAGGTTCCCACATCCCCTCTCCTGCTGGTTGCTGCTGGGAGTTTGTCAGGACAGAGAGTAGGAAATGGGCCAGTAAATGTGTAATTTACCGCCCCTTCTTTTTCTAAATTGAGAGTCAGTGATCTGTACTGATCACTGACTCTGTCCATTCATAACTGTGACATATAGTAAACTGTGTTACTATGCTTCAGTTTATGAATGGACAGGAAGCTCTGTACAGAGCTATTCCTGTCCATTCATTCTATGTAGCTGAGGCTGCAGAGAAGGAGATTGGGGGTTTTGTTCTCAGTCTTACTCTTTGTCTGTTTAGACCTCTGATATCTCACCAAAGCCCCCCAACGGGGCTCCTAAAAAATGGTAAAAAAAACCAAAACTACTGATACCAGTGGCAGAACTACAGGGCTTACAAAGGTCGTACCTGTTACCGGGCCCTGGAGTTCCACCACCGGACTCGAAGGGAAGGACCCCGGCTGGGGTTCAGGGGGGCCCTTCATGGTTTCTTGCACCGGGGCCCTGAAGGTTCTAGTTATGCCACTGTCTACTTCTTTCATTTGTTGTGGACATTTATATGGGACTACACTGATTATACTAGAGATTACATATTCTTTAGCATTTATATCATTTTAGCACGGTTTTTGTTTATTATTTTGTCTTTTGGTGTGCCACACTTGTAACCGCAGCTTTTATTCCCTTTTCTCCAAGCGCAGTTTTTTCTTTTTCATTGTGTTCTGTGAATGAATGAACTATAAGTACCGACCTCCTTTGTAGATGTAGGCTTGTAGTTCTCAATGAACTAATATGGCGCTGTTGAGCGCTGTGGAAGTTCCTTGATTCTTCCTGTCAGTATGAAACTGCCTCTCTGTATGATGTACGAAGTCTGACAGTCTGCAGGAGTCCTGCATGGCACTAGAGATCTGCTGATCGCTGGTTCAATGCTTTCCAGGCTCCTAAAAAAAAAAAAAAAAAAATGCAAATTTCTTTAACCTGTGCATTTATTAATTTTTTTAAAAGGTTAACTTATCTTTTAACCCTTTCCAAAGCAGTTTTACATGCTGTCGGTACCTTCTTTTGAAGATATTCTCTGATTGTGGTGACCACACTGGATACCAAGAATATCTCCACAGCTGGACCCAGACAGCAGAGGAAACCTGACAAAAATGTTACCATTTTCCAACTTAGAAAAATAAAATATTAAACTGCTGCTGTGACAAGCTGTATATCAGCCTTTCTCAACCAGGATTCAGTGGATCTCTAGTGCTTAAGTTGCTAGGGGTTCATTGACTGATGAGCAATTTCTTCCTCTCAGACAAGTAACCACTGACACCAGTGAACTTTTTAGCTATATGTATGAAGGAGATTCTTCCCATTGACCACCAATGTAAAGGACATTTTTTTTCACTGTAAGGAGCACTTTTTGCAGACTTTTCACCGGCCCTCCATCTTCCCAGCATTGCAGAAAAGGCTTAAATCAAGATTAAACAAATACCCCCCTCCCCATCCCAGCAGTGTCTCTGCTAACATATTACCAAGATTGTACTTTTATATCAGAGAACAGAAAACCATTAGGTTGATCATTCCTAGGCCACCCTGCCGGCCTGGACAAGTAAGTTACATTGCGTTTGATCAGGCTCAGCCTATTTCCCCATAACAGTTGGAAAAACCAGCTGTAGACCCTTGCATAGAGAGATTCCAGAAAGATACAGATGAAGCTGACATATAAAAAGTTCGGCATCAGGTAAGTTTTGATCAGGTCAACCCCCTCAAGGAAAGCTTCCATTTCTTTCAGCTTGCTACCTTGGCATTGGCATCTACCAACCTGCTTTCCAAATTTCGATGACAATAGTCACCAGGACCAGATTTGATGCCCAACACTTTTATTTTCTGCTGGGGTTCTGGGAAAGCATTTGGAAGTTTGAAGCTTTCACTCTCCTCAACCATCCAGAAAACTTCACTCTTCTCATGGTTGACTTTAGAGCCAGAATCCTCCATGTACTGCACTACTGTACTCACAAATTCTACCCCCTGGGCCTCCTCCGTCCCAGAGATAATAACAGACACATCATCGGCATAGGCCATGACCTTCTAACACTGCACACCAGCAATGCCCAAAAGCACCCTGCACAATGATTTACCCTCTAGCCTTCTTATGAAGGGGTCGATTGTGAATGCATTTAGCAGGGGACTCAAAGGACACCCCTAGTGCACACTGGAACAAACCTCAAAAATCTGTCTTATTCACCATAGAGGGGCTCTCCGCCCCTCCATATAATGTTTTCAGCCAATATATAAACCTCCCCTGCAGGCCGTATCTACCAAGTAGCAACCACATATACTCATGGTTCACTCAAAAGCTATCGCCCGATTTAATGTCAGCAAGTACTTTCTCCATCCAGCAGCCCTGCATCGCTCCACAGCCTTATCGACAGTCAAAATTGCTAAAAAGGTACTTCTACCTTGGACTGAACAGTGCTGATGGCCCAGGCTATTTTTTTCGGTAACCAGCTTCTCTATAGCAAGAACTACCTCATGCGCTGAAATTGGTTCTGTCAGATCGCCAGTGTGCCCCATCTGTCAGATCTGTCACAGGCAATGTACCATTTCTCAATCCTGGAGTAGAATCCAGAAAGCTTTCCATCCTGTCCCAACTAAGGTCCTTTCTTTGTGGAAGGTCTACCTAATATGACCTGAAGATCTTTAGGATCCCTGATCTGAACTTCACCATAGAAAGTTTTCTGCTCATAAGAGTTCTGGAAGGATCAAAAGATTTTTGACACTTAGAGCATAGATATAACAAAATGCTATTAATGAGATATTTAACAGACTAAAGAGGAGGTAACTAATAGAAGTTCATTGTCAGGATTTATATACTTCATGTGTTTAGTTGGGCTGAGAGGAAATTGACATTTTTCCTTATTATTAGATAGTGGAAAGGGTAAAAAAAGACAATAAAAAAGGAGAAGATTGGGGCAGGGGGGGAGTTTGGTAAGGGGGAAATGTATGGGGTGGTACAGTGGGTGGGGGGAGCAAGGGTGCAAATAGGGGAGGGTGAGTATAGGCAGGTGCAAACATTCTTCCCGCCTGTAGGTGGCACTGTGCCAATGCTACAAAGAAAAAGGAATATGATGAGGGAAATTGACCTATTATGGACTCCGTCAGTCTCCAGTGGCGGCTGGTGCTCAAAATTCTTGGGGGGCGCGAACAAACTGAAAAAAAACATCAATTGCAGCCACTGTGCCCATCAAACGCAGCCAATGTGCCCATCAAAAGCAACCGCTGTGCCCCATCAATTGCTGCCAGTGTGCCCCATCAGATGCTGCCAGTGTGCCCCATCAGATGCTGCCAGTGTGCCCCATCAGATGCTGCCAGTGTGCCCCATCAGATGCTGCCAGTGTGCCCCATCAGATGCCGTCCGGCACTTACCTGTGTCTCAGAGCGGGTCAGCGGCGGTCTCCTACACGTCCTCCATGTCTTCTTCCATCCTCTCTCAGGCGTCCAATCGCCTGACGCCTGACGTTTCAGCCAATCAGGTGACCAGTAACAGACCCAGCAACCTGATTGGCTGAGAGGCGGATTCAGTGTTAGCAAACTGAATTCCTTTTCTTTGCATTCAGCCTGCCCATACATGGTTCGAATCTTGTCCAGTTGATGCATTATATTTACCAAAACATACCTACACCGAGCCATAATAAAGGCATACAAAGGATTTTTCATGTGGATCCAAACTCCAGAGGTTCTAGTCCTTTCCTACTACTACTACTTCAAAAGATTTGCTGGAGTTCCTCTATGTGTTTTAAAACCACTGGGGTTCTAAGTTTGAATCCCAACCAGGACACTTTTTGCATAGACTTTGCATGTTTTTCCTGTGCTTGTGTAGGTTTTATCTGGACACTTCTTCACTCCATTGATATGCTGGTAGGTCAGTTGGCTTAACTGAGTGTATCCAAGTCCTCTAGGAGAAAAGCACTATAAGAATATATCTTGCCGACAGTTACACTTTTAATCTTGGGCTCTCTGTTTCAGATTCTTTGTACAATTATTAACCTCTTCCCACCAGCCAATACACATATATGCGGCCTCTCGATGGATGGGCTTTAACGTCGAGAGGCTGCTTATATGTGGCCCTATGTAAACACAAAATTGTGCTGAAAGTGCGCGCTCCCAGAACATTCAGCGGCGGGGACCGGAAAACACTTAAAGCATACTTGCAATCGGGAGCTTTCCGATCATGTGACCATTGTGACAGCCAATCAGGGCTGGGAGGCAGTGGCGGGAAGGGGTTAAAAACTGTTTGACGCTGGCAAAGCTGAACCAGTGGACATCAATATCATTCCCATCTATTGGAACCAGCATTCTCGACTTTCCAAAAGATTTGGTGGCATTTGAGAGTTTCCAATTTAGCTGCAAAAACAAAGTACAAAGTCATCAAGAAGTTAATTTGGTCCTTCACCCTAGTGACAGGGACACCATCAAGGTAATGGAGATCTCATGTTTGTGGTGATGTTGTTAGTCTAGAGTAGCCTTTCCCCTTTTTACCACTGATGAATGGTTAAAATCATTTTTAGATCTTGAGTAACCCCTTTGAAAATGGATTAGTTGGGGGCAGTGGGAAAATGTCCTTTACATTGGTGGCCAGTGGTGAGTGCCTCTCTTACACAAGGTTATAAAGATCATTGGTGTCATGCAACTGGCTCTGCAAAGTGGTGTTGGCTTTGGAACTGTGCAGTCAACATCAAATATGGGAGGTCAATCAGCCACAGCTCAGGGAACTTCTAGCAACATTTGAAGGAGCTCCAAGGCTCCATGGAACCCTGGCTGAAAATGACTGCTCTGGAGGTTTAATATTCCTACACGGCCATTGAGGTGGTGAACTATCCAGCTCCTCATCCCCAGCATGCACAGAGCCATTATTGGGTGCATGGAGATGGTGCTGGAGCTGCGTTGGGAAGAGTTCCATCCAAATAGCAATAAAGAGGTGAGGAATTTGGACCTTGTATCCTGTGGGAATGTCAGTTGACAAAGAATGAGTGATGTGATGGCAAACAGCGATCTTTACTTGGACAGGATACACAGACAGGGTGATAGACTTGTTGGTTACAAACTGGAATGTTACTACCAGAAATCTGGATTACAAGAGACTCTTTATAGAAGGTATCCTTGTGGGACATAAGATTATAGAAAGTTTCTCCATCATCCTACTAGACCCCGGCCACCTCACTTCCAAAGTCACATTAGTTGTATCTCATAAATGTTTTTCATGCTGTATAATGGACATTTTCTTGTGTTATGTATTTATAGGCATCTACAAGTCAACGGGCAATCAACACTGATGCTGCAATTAGCTGGGCCACCAACAGGCAATCAGCGGGGACTGGATCAAGTAGGTTTATGTAATATGAATCTATTTCTGCTATAGAGAGTTTATTCCCCCAGACTATTCTACATATGTTATAATGTACAAAGAAAGCTTCATATCCGATACTATATGACCAAAAGTCAGAGTACCCCACTTTTTCTCCCATGCTATTGAAAAAAATCTTAGCAACCCTAGACAGCTCTTCTGCCCCATTGACAGATTATTAAAACCTCACAGTCCATCCACATAACCAGCTTCAACACAGCTCTGCAACGCATTCCTGGATTTTTTTTCTCCTCAAAAATTGAGAAAATACGATATCAAATTCTTACCACACCACATGTTTCATCCACATCACTTCCTGACCCACCTAGTTTTACTGGCTCTTCTCTCTCCCACTACTCTCTACTTGACTCAGCATCTCTAACAAAATTGGTCTCTAATTTGAAATCCTCCACCTGTATACTTGATCTTATTCCCACCCATTTATTTAAATCCTGTTTTAGTTCTCTATGCCCCATTAATCTCAATATCATAAATGACTCCATTAGCACCAGTTTTGTACCAACAATCCTCAAAACTGCCGCCATCACCTTGTACCCCAAAAAAATCAACATGGCTCTGGACAATTTAAACAACTTTCACCCAATATCTAACTTACCCTTCCTTGCCAAGATCCTTAAGTGGGCTGTAATATCTCAGTTACATAATCACCTGACTTTAAATAAACTATTTGAAACCCTTCAATCTGGTTTTCGGCAACTGCACAGCACAGAACCCGTTGACCTTCTGTTAGCTTCTGATTCCGGCTCACTAACTATTCTTATTCTACTTATTCTACTGGATCATAGTTCTGCCTTTGATACTGTAGACCACAATCTTTTACTCCCTCGCCTTGAAACCATATTTGGAGTCTGATAATTGGCTATGAAATGGAGTCATAGCTTACCAATTGCTGTCACTTTGTTTCTCTTGGCGGATTCCAGTCTGAAGGTGGTCCAGTTGAGTGTAATGTTCCTCAGGGCTCAATTTTGGGTATCTTACTTTTTAGCACCTACATGTTTCCACTTGACCAACTGCTTAGATCACATGGACCCAATTATCCCTTCTATGCTGACGACACTCCGATATACATCCACACTAAACCAGATTCTACTTTGGCTGCCTCTCTATCTAACTGTATTTATGATATAAAAACTTGGATGGCCCATAATTTCCTTCAATTAAACTGTGACGAGACTGAAGTCATGCTTATGTACAAAATGTTGTCAGAACATATTTTTTCCACTTAAGAAACATTGCTGGGCTGCGTCCTATGCTATCATACACTGTAGCTGAAAAGCTGATCCATACATTTGTGTTCCCCCTACTTGTCTACTCCAATGCTTTATTCCCTGGTCATATCCACTATTAATCGCCTTCAATATGTTAAACATTCTGCAGCCAGAATCCTGACTAGGTCCGGTACAAGTGACCATATTACCCCGATCCTGGAGTCCTTGCACTGGCTATGCGCCAGGTTTTCGCATGGACTTTAAGATCCTCTTGCTCACCTATAAGGCTCTTCATGGCTTAACACCCCATTATCTCTCTGATCTTTTATCAACTTACCCCCCCCCTCGTAACCTCTGCTCCTCAATATTTTGTTTATCTGTGTGTGTCCCCTACTTAGCTACACTTGATAGCTTTACCTACTACGCTCCAAAACTGTGGAATTCACTTCCAAGAAAATCAGAGAGTAATTTTCTCTAAATTCATTCAAATCAAATCTAAAAAAAAATTCTTTAGACAAGCTTTCATTTAATTGCCCCTTTTTCCTTTGTTATCCTGTGTATTCCTTGTAAAGCACTTTGAGAAGCCACCTTTAAGTCTCGGTTCACATATGAGCCGCATGCGGCTGACAGCAGGGGTCCGGTGCGTGCTGGTTCACTGTTTCAGGTCCGATTTCGGCCTGGATTTTGGGCTGAATTCGGACCTGAAATGGCCAAAAGACGCACAGCGTTTTTGTGCAAAATGCACCGGACCCGCCACGGAGATATGTGAACCGCTTCATAGAGAGCCGGTCAAAATCTCCTGCTATTGCGAATTGGATGCATCCAATTCGCAATGGTGTGAACCCAGTCTTAAGGCGCTATATAATTATTATTTTTTTATTATTTATTATTATTATGTCCGCTTTGTGGCTATACCATCCTTTACTGTTCTGGGAAGACTTTCCATAAGATTTTGGAGGGTGTCTGTGGGAATTTGAGGCCATTTGTCTGGTAAGGTACTGATGTTAAACAAGACCTGGTTGGGCCTCACGTTGGGTGCCAAAAAAAGACCTGGCTCACCATCATTTCCATTTATCCCAAAAATGTTCAGTAGGGTTTCCGTCCATCATGTGAATGAGTATGGGGTATGTAGTACCCCTACCCATTCACTGAAAAAGTGTCAAAAAGTAATAAAAACAGACATTTTTTGACAATTCCTTTATTTAAAAAAAAAAAAATGTCCCCCCGATGCAAATCTGTTGTCAATCACGATGCCGCTGCACTGCCAGAACCTGAAAAAGTAGAAACAAATTGACGGCTGACTGGCGAATGCCTCCTCCACCATTTAACAGTTCTTATATAGGTAAGGGAGGGACCATCTGGCGACGTCACCTAGTGGCACCATCCCTTGTGACATAACCGGTCCAGCATGCACCGGTCCGTGACATCACAAGAGGGGGCGGTGTCAGCTGTCCCCACTCTTATCTATATAAGAACTGTCAAACGGCAAGCCAGCCACTCCTTCTTTGCCTTTGCCTTTTTGTTATTTTTTGGGTCTAGCAGTGCGACATGCACTTTGCCTCCTGAGGGAAGAGATGATATATATGGTGAGGCTTCTTTAAGAGAATAAAACAAAAATAAGGTGTATGTAGTTTCAATAATGAGTTTGAATCAACTGCTAACTCCTAACACTCCCAACAACATCCAACTATATACTGATTATGGAGTCCACATACACTATCTATCTTTGCTTCCTTTTCCTAAGTCCTGATGAAGGAGATACAACTTCTGAAATGTGTTGACTTTGCAAACACTCTATTATTGGAATAGGAAATCACAGTTTGCACTTCTATTCTAAACTCACTTATCCCAATCACAACCCAAGGTCATCATGGAAGCCCTTTGGTGTGCAGAAGATGCCAGCTTCCATATTCACATTCTTTGTATTTATTGCCATACCATTGAATGCCAACAATAGAAAACAAACACAGGGGCACAATTTGGTCTTTCGTTGATTGGGATTACATCTGATGTAATCAGTGAAGCATTTCATTAAATATCAAATGGACTTTATACAGAACATCCTTACTAAGCTGAAATCCATGTTACAAAAACCTGGTCTTCATCACAAACTATTTGTAGACAATTTATTTTTCCACTTTTAGAGGAGTTTGTGACATCATTTTCTATTTTCTTTCTCTGTAGAATCTTTTACATCACCAAAAGCACCGAAGCCAGCTCAGAAGCTCACTGCTTTCCAGTTGATGGACGGCATTGAGCCTGTGGTGTTCAGCTTGTGTGCTGAAGATAAAAGTAATGTGGACAGGACGAAGGCTTGGCTACTGCAGCTGATCGACAGTGAGCAGGCAGAGAAGGTGATCACAGAGGAATGTATCTCCGTATTAGAAGAAGCCGATGTGCAGAAGATCTCCTACCTCCAGAAAAAGTTTCAGGTTTCTGTCATTTACAAACCACCCGACCCCTCCATCCGGATTGTGGGCCTCACCCGGGATGTCCTATTTGTGTCCGGGGAGATCCAAAAGATTATAAACCGGGTAAAAGACAGAAAGAACAGGGAGTGGGCAGCAGAGCTCACCGGGAACCTGGTGGAATGGAGATATGGTAATGGAGGAACTATGATTCCCTTCGACAAGATGACAAACCTGGAGCTGGAAGAGGCAAAAAATGAGGACAAGGCCCAGATCACAATCCAGATCCGAGGAAGCCAATATACTGTCAGTTTAAAAAGAGAAAAGGCCATGGACAATTATGGAAACCAAATTCAGATCCAACGTGTTGTGAAATATGGTAATATGACTTTTATAGTTTATTTAATTACACCAACATATTCCATATCAATGTGCTTCCCTGCAGGGAGTAGGATCAGAAATAATCAAGATATATATGGTTTAATGGGTGCAACACCTTCTAAAAAAAAATTCTGTGTTAATGTATCAATTGTATTATAAAAATTCACCTAAAAACTACAGTTGGCATTGCTGGGAAGAGTCGCCTCCACCAAGACAGCTGTAGCGTTACTTCCACAGGAAATAGTGGACTGTCATGGGCTCTCCTACCCCTCCTAGTGGTGACTTGCCTATAGCTGCACCCAAAAGCAAGGAAGAGAACTAGGTTTCAGTCACTTTAGTCTTTCTGAAGTTTATTTGCTCAGCCACCTGTGGAGAGAGGATTAGGGGTACATAATACCCACAGACAGCAAAATATCCCAAACCTTCCAATGTCATCAACAAAAGCCCATGGTGGTTAAGTACCGTGGTTCCCCGAAAATAAGCCCTACCCCGAAAGTAAGACCTATTGTGATTATCAGGGCGGGCTGCAATATAAGCTCTACCCTGAAAATAAGCCCTAGTAAATCTCATTAAAAGTCCTTTAATTAGTTTTGTAAATATAGGCCAGTGTCTCCGTTTGCTGCTGTATTAAAAAAAAAACCATGTTTACGCCCACCGCTGACCCGCCAGAGGTCCTCTTCTCTCCTCCCTGGTGACGTCTGCTGCCCCTTCCTCTTCTGTGCACGGAGCGGACTGACGTCACCTGGGATCTTGGATCTTCTCTTTCCTCCCCTCCTCCCACCTGATGTCAGCGGCCCCTCCGTCTTCAGTGCACTGACGTCAGCGACGATCTCGGCTCTTCTTCTTTTTCCTCCTCTCCTCCCACTGACGTCTGAGGCCCCTCCCTCTTTAGTGCAGGGAGCGGGCTGACGTCACGACAATCTCGGCTCTTCTCTTTCCTCATCTCCTCCGAGATCTCAGAGAAGAAGAGGGAGCTTATAAAGGTGTTAAAAACGTACTTTTATATAAAACTGTGGACACACTGAACTTCATACCAGTAAAACAGATTATATAATTTCATAATGATGTAAAAAAATCATGTAAAAAATGGACTCCTGACCTGACAAGGGGGGGTGGGGGACAGAGGACACAGAATTTTTAGATTTTAACAGTTTTTTTAGAAAATAGAGATGGATAAATGACACGGCACAAACACTGTGTTGTCTATCGTGCTTTAACCACTTGACGTCCGTGCTATAGCCGAATGACGGGCCACGGCGCGGACCTCAATTTCTGGGAGGCCGTCATAGGACGTCCTCCCCTGTGCACGCAACCCCCCCCCCCCCCGCGCGCGCTGTGATCACCGAGTGAAGGAGACTCGGGTGATCACAGATCCCAGTAAGAGGCTGATCCCAGCCCCTTACCATGTGATCAGCTGTCAGCCAATGACAGCTGATCACATGATGTAAACAAAAACTTGGTAATCGTTTTTTTTTTTTTTTTTACTCCTCACGCTGACAGCTTGAGGAGAAAAAAAGCCGATCACCGGCTTATGTTAAAGGGACCTTGCCAAGAATATGAACAATCAGGGCAAACAAAAGTAAATGTAATCAAACTATTGCAAGCTGAACACTAAGGGTTAACACCAAGCCCAAATGACATAATAAAAAAACAATTAAAGTGCAGCGCAAAAAAAAGTGAATAAAGTCCTAAATAAGGAAACACAATTCTCCTGTAATCCTTCTTCTTAATATGAAAAACCGTAAGCTCTTCTCCGTTACTGTGCATATAGAAATGCTTACCAGATGGAAGATCATATAGGCATAGATACCACAGATCCTGGATACACATGGATCGGATGATCTGGTTGTCCTCACTGATGACCAGCAGCTGTCTCTCCAATGCAGCAGATGTATGAGTACACTCCAAAATGCAATGTAGCAGGAAAGGAGAAAATGAAAGGGACATCTAAGAGCGTTCCGTATGATTCAATCAGCGGTAATTTATTGTAAAAATAGGATACAATCCATTAAAAGCGCTTTTAATGGATTGTATCCTATTCCTATTGGAAAAAGGATTGGGCTGCAGAATGGCTCCGTTATTGGCCTTGGCCCTAATACTTAGTTCAATGGCTCTAACATTCCCCTGGCAGAGTGGGAGGAGAGACTAGAAAGGGCTGTGCGCCTATACTAGGCTCTAGCTGGAGCTGGCTATTAACACCTTAGAGGATGATGCCTGCAATGTGATGATAGCGCTGCCATAAGGAGGAGCAAGCAACTTATGTTGCACTTTCGGGCCTGTTTGGGGAGAATATACTGCTACCAGTGCTGAAGCAAAAGTTCTTTGTAAGAAAGCAGCAGGAGGAGGAAAACCTCACTCGTTATGCGGTGGCCATGAGAAATCTCTGCAGGAGTCTGGAGAAGAGAGTTGTGTGCGGCTGAACTGACATAACTGATTCAGACCACATACTGAGGGATCAATTCATAGCTGACCTGAAGGCTGGCCAAGTCCAGAGAGCCCTGCAAGAGAAAGTTAATGCGTAACCTCCCACAATGCGGCGGTGGATGTGGTTGTGCGGGAATAAGAAGAGACAGGTGCAACAGTGGGAGTGACCAAGAAGTTTGAACCTGGATATCTCAGAGGAGGCCCTGGCACCTTCACCCCTATCAGCCACGCAAACCGCACTGATAAAGCTAGCTCAGAATGTGGGCGCCTTGAAACAGGAGGTAGCCTCCTCTATAAAAACAATCACCCCAACCCCACAGGAGCGAGAACCTGTTGTGCAAGGAACCCCAAGAGGATCGGACATGCTGGCGGTGTGGACTTTATGGACACATATCCAAGAACTGTGGGCAGTCTGGATTCAGAAATTCATCCAGGCCGTCGTTAAACTACTAACTCCCAGGGGAGAGGGACAACCCCCTGGACAACCCAATGTCCCAACAAGTTAGAAGACATGGTCACACCGAGCCCAGTGGTATCTGTCTTGGTCAACAGGCAAGAAGTCCCATGTTTGATTGACACCGGGTCAGAGGTCACCTTCCTGGAATATGACTTCCCATTCGGCACAATACAGACTTAAATCTAAAGTGGTGGTAAACGGCCAGAGAAATAAAAATCAATGGGCCCCCCTGCAGGTTTAAATCGTAATGTACTAGTATGCACCACATACTAGCACATTATGACAAACTTACTGTACACGGAGTCCTCTAGCGCAGTGCTGTCAGGGCTCCCTGGCAATGCCATCTTCATGTGTTTGCGGGCTTCGGCTGTGAGTGGCCAGGGCCACAATGACATCACTCCCTTGCATGCGAACACCAATATCTTCAGTGCAGGAGCATTGGGAGCGGATGCAAAAGGCCAAGAAGTTAGTGTTGGACAAGCACAAAGAGATGGCTCCTGATCCTGTTTTTGAAGAACTATCACTGCGACCGGGGGACTGGGTGTTGGGAAAGAACACCAAACGCACCAAAGGAAACGAGCTGGAGCCCATTAAGAGTGCATACCATAGGGGTGGTGGGGCAGCCTTTTCCACCTACCCCTGTCTATGATCTGGTCTCGGAGTTGCCGGACCTCGTAAAGAAGCGGCTACATTGAAACATGCTGAGACATTGTGTGCTGAGTGGTGACTGCTCCAGGAAGACTGCCGATGACTGGGAAGCATTTGATGCTGCTGATCTTCCCCCAGTGCATGAAGCTCCAGCTGACTGGTTCTTACTCAGGTCTCTGGCCTCTCCTAACTCTTTGGTGTCGGGAGCCCAGGAGGCTCATTCACCCCATTCAGTACCGCAAACTGCACTGACTTATCCGAGGATTGAAACTTAGGCCTAGGTGAAGAGAACACAGAGAACACGTCTGGCCCCCAGTCGCTACCTGCTGATGAACCTTTGTCACCTGACTACAGAAAATCAAAAGAGCCGGCGCCTTTGCGGTCTAACCTGGGGCCACTCCCTGCAATATATTCTAATTATGCTGTTTGAATTTTTTACCATTCTGCCCTTTACTCCCTGAATTGTGCTTTTGTCACTTTTGATGATGTTGTTTTCATGTTGCGATGCCAAAGACAGCATCTGTTAAAGGGGAGGGGGGGGTGGGCAGGTGGAGTCTACTTTCTCCACTGCAGGTGGTGCTCTGCCGCAGTGGCATAGCAAGTGGAGAGAAAGTCAAGGGGAAGCTATCCAATTGGATGTTGCTGCCCCCTATGACTCTGCCAGCCATCTTGGGTCAGGCAGAGCCTATTTAAGGCCCTGGCTCCCAGGCTTGGCGCACTTTATGTGAGTGGGTAGCGTAGGGACTAGTACCCTGTCTGTGAGGGATGGTACTAACGGCAGGGACAGGTTCTTGACAAGGAGGGAAAACTTAGGGTTTGCAGCTTCTCTGGACATCTTCCCACTTGGGCATGAGACGGCCAGGCTGCACTCTGCCACTCCTAACAGGCGCTGTTAGTTCAGCTGAAACTTGCTCTCTACACGTGGTTGGAATTCGTGAGTGTTCTCAGTGTGTGTGTGTGTGTTATTGCCACTGCACCCCACCTACACTCTAAAGATGCTCCAGCAGGCAGCCATCTTCCTTATCCTTCAAGTCCTATCACTGGTCTGGTGTAGATTCCTAGGGCCTTGACTCGGGCCCCAAGAACTTGAGCCCTCCTCAGTGAAATTCTCTATGGGCAGCAGCCGGGCATGGAAGACCTTTCTAGAAGGTTGCCCAAATATTTATCTTCTCCCCTCAATTCAAATCTCTGGAATAACTCTCAGTGATTAGCCAAGGCAAAAAAATATTTATGATTGACAGCAGGCAATGGGCATATTCTTTAGCTTATAGCAGGCGGTCTATAGAAGATTGTGCACCAAGGTTTTACTTGTCGGGTTTCTCTTTGGGTGCTGACTGCACATCTTATCTTTCAGATGGGAAATCTCATAAATTACCATCACACTGGAAGCCGATGGATAAGACTCTTGTGATGGAAGTGGATGTTGCTCAGGGAACTCCTGAATACTTCGCAGTACAGCAGAAATTCCAGAAAAGCTGCAGAAACCAAATACTGAAGGTAACATCTCCAATACCTTGTGGTAAATGTTGTCCGTGGAAGAATTTAGAGTGGGAGAGATAGTGGTCTGCTCACCGTGTGGGGACAGGAGATACCAACATGGCACTGTAGATTGGGTGCTGAATAAGTGTCATGTAGTGGACCCTCAGTGCCACAGGGGGAAAATATTTGACTTACCTGGAGAAGCAGGGTCACAGGGTCATGCCCAGGGGCGGTCCAGAGTCTAGTCTCGGGAGGGGCACTGCCAGAAAATAAGGTGTACCTGTACGCCATTTTGTGAAATAGCCAGCAAAGGCAGGCGTGCTGATTGGCCAGAGGGGGAGCCAATCCAGCAGGTCCGGCGGAAGTGATGTCCGCCGGCCAAGATGGAACAGCAGTTTGCTGATGTAAACAAGGCAGATCACCGTTCTGTCAGAGATGAACAGAGTGATCTTGTGTTCCTGCTAACCAGGAACACGGATCACTCTGTTCATCTAGTCAGTCCATCCCCCACACAGTTAGCAAGCACCCCCTAAGGACACAGTTAACCCTTTGATCACCCCTGATGTTAACCCTCCCCAGCCAGTGTCATTAGTACAGTGACAGTACATATTTTTAGCACTGGTCCCCAAAAAGTGTCAGGTGTCCGATCTGTCCGCCACAATGTTGTAGTCCTGCTAAAAAAAACACTGATCACCGCCATTACTAGTAAAAAATAAATAAAAATGCTGGAAATCTATCCCCTATTTTGCAGATGTGATAACTTTTGTGCAAACCAATCAATATACACTTATTGGGATTTTTTTTTACCAAAAATATGTAGCAGAATACATATTTGTCTTAATTGAGGAAGACATTTTTTTATAGCAAAAAGTAAAAAATATTGCTGTTTTTCAATTGTCAGTTTGTTTATATCGCAAAAAGTAAAATATCACCAAAAGAAAGTGCTATTAGTAGGGAAAAAAGGACATCAATTTTACTTGGGTACAGCGTTGCACGACACGCAATTCTCAGTCTGTTATAGTAATGCAGCACAGTATTGCAAAAAATGGCCTGTTCATGAGGGGTAAAACTTTCCAGAGCTGAAGGGGTTTATATTGAACAAAACTCAAAGGGCAGCATTTGTTTTTCATAAATAATGGCAGTATGGCACACAAGATTTTGCGATTTTTACACATTCGCTAATTCTTTTACCACTTTTATATAATATTTTGGTGCTCTGGTCACTGGTGGGGGGGAAGGGTTCCCATGCTGGAGCAATGGGGATGAGAAGGATCCGTTAGCAGGTGCAGCCGGCAGCATCAGATGACAGTGACAGACAGTCACTGCTTCTTCCTGTGTTCACGCCGTGTTGTGGAGAAGATGGAGGGAGGAGGTGGGTGGAGCCAACACTCTCATGCAGGGGCGGAGAATGAAGAAAGCTCCGCTATGAATGCTGGGGTTCTCCTCCTCTTCAGCAGCGGCTCCAGCCTCCGATGTGACTGATGTCAGTGGTTGCTACACGCCAGGCGGCCCAGGCGTTAGCAACCAGTGCAGGGAACACTAGCCAGCGGCGCAGCTCCACCCACCTCCTCCCTCCAGCGCGGTGTAATGGACATAACACAGAGTCATAACACAGGGCCATGTTTTGGGAACTCCCCTTAGATAAAATAGCTCTTAGCAATACCATGTCATTGATATTGATTATTGTGCAAAGTAAAGGAAAACCTGAAAATGTGGCCCATTGTGGGGTACTTGAGGACTGAGGTTAGGAACCACTGGTCTAGTGCATGTAGTATGCCGCGTCTCCAGCAGGGGACAGCAAAGAGGGCAAACAGACTGGAGGAATCCACAAGAGGATGCATAATCAGGGTTTAGGTTTGGCTTTGGTTATGACAGTAGGAGGGAATACTTCATTATAACGTTAGCCGCTGGACCGAAATTATGATCTCATTACTGCAATTGCGAAAGAATAGACACACAAACCCAGATAAGTGTTATTCCAATGTATGGAAGATGTGTACAAGTTTTTATAGACAGTTGATGAGTCTTTGGTTACATAACACAAAAAAAAAGAGTCCACCGTTACATGCTCAATAGATGACAGCAGAAGGAAAATCAGGTCAGTTGTTGGCATGGGGGTTTTACGTAACAATCCACACACACTGCAGCTTGGCATCCTGTTCTAAATGTTGAAACACCTACTAACTCAGCTTGTGTCAGTTCTATATACACACAACAAGGAAAAACAATCATATAGTTATTATAAAATGGAAAGAAAAGCTAGTGTAGCGCTTGGTTGCTACACTACACTAGAGGATATAACTTGGTTGGGGTAAGGGAGATATGGGATGCCCATAGAACATGTTTCTTTGCCATCATATTTAGTGAACATTGATGAATTGGTTTAGCCTTGAAGAACTGATGTACTTCTAACATTTACAGTCTCTTCCCCTGCATATCACCATGCAGACTATTGCTCCTCTTCCTCAACTCCTGCAGACCCTGTAAGGATGAAGCTCCCTCACAGCTCTCCCGGGCTCCTCCGCGCTCAGTGCACCCCCCCTCAGATGGGGGCCGCCTCCCGCCACTGTCTAGTACTCCATTCTCCACTTCTCCCGGCCGACAACCCCCCCCCCCCCAGTGGCATGTGACCTCAGCTTATATGGGAGGCCTGCCCCCTGCCAATACCAAGTGGGGATTGGTCAGGGCTCCTCACATGAGCTGCCTGCCACTCCAGTCCTAGGCCCTGCCCCTCTTCCAGAACAATCTCCCTGGAAGCAGGGGAGGCGACTCAGAACTAGAGCAAAGGTGGCCACACCCAATGCTACACTAACCACTCCCTGCCCCCAGATCAAAACAAGCAGGCCTAGCCTGAAGCATAGGCCTGCCTAAATTTACCTGCACTGGCAGTTTCCCTAGCAAAAATCCTATGCTAGCACCTACCTACGGTAGAGGGTGCTACACTAGAAAATGGCTACACTTTAGTCATACCTCTCAACTGTCCCTGATTTTGAGGGACTGTCCCTGATTTGGAGCAATGTCCCTCTGTCCCTCATTCCTCCTCATTTGTCCCTCATTTTGGTCTGATCTGTATAGATGTATATTAAATGTACTTTTTATCTATTAAAAAGTGTTTCCCAGTGCTAAACCTTTCATCTGCTTTCTAAATGGCTACATCTGTAAATTTCAATAGCCGATATAAAGGAATAGTAGTGGTAAAATAACCACTTGTGGGTTTAACCAATCTCTTTTTTTTTTTTTTTTTTCATAATTCTTCTTTAAGGGGCGTAGCAAAAGGTGTGTCCTATGCCTGCATACTTTTGCTGATAGGTGTCCCTCATTCCCATCTCAGAAAGTTGGGTGGTATGCTTTTAGTATAAGCAAAGCTCAGTCCCGCTTCACAGTATGGCGCAAAGAACTGGGCACTCCAATTACAAAATAAAGACTGGCACTATGAACTGGGAAGACATAAACCTTCAATAGAATATTCCACCCATAATATCATGTTAGAGCTGTTTGATACTTGACCTGTCACTTTATTCGTCATAGTCTATGTCCTGTATAGTGGGGGGAACACTCTGGAGTTTATTGGTAGAACATTGTATACATCTGAGCCTTTGTATGTCCTCTCAGATTCTGCGTGTACAGAACAGAGATCTCTGGCCCAACTACCAGATAAAGAAGCAGAACATGGACTCCAAGAACCGTTCCACCACCAATGAGAAAGAGCTTTTCCATGGGACCGACTTCAACTCCATCCAACATGTCAATCAATATGGATTCCACCGGAGCTACGCAGGGAGAAAAGGTGAAAGATTGTAGAGGACTGATTTAAGATTACTAGCCACCTCAGTAAGGTTAGAAACATCTTGATGTCTTTCTAAATACCATACAAAGAATGTAAGTGGCTGGTAATATCAAAAAGAAATAAGATGGTAGACGAATGATCCAAAGAGTTGCAGAGAACCCCAGGGGATCAGAAAGTATTTTCCCCGTTGCAGCAAATTGGATCAAGCCGTATAAGAATTTTCTGTGGATCTTCTGCAGGTTCTGAGGGTGCAGGATCTTCATTTATTTATTTTTGTCTATTGGTTGAACTCAATGGACTTGTATCTTTTTTAAACCTAGGTAACTCAGTAGCTGACTTCATGCTGGGCACCATAGCTGACTCTTCCATATACATTCCATAACATATATCTCCACCAGGTTTTGTCTTTTATCTGAGTCCGTGTTGGGGAGATTTTGGCTTGTTTCCAAGCATGGTGATACCCTATCACTCCTCGGACACATACGTTTTTCATCAAACCAGGGAATGGTGGGAAATCTGCAGTGGTGCAGATAGTAATTAGGGAAGGAGAAAAAAGCACCATGAGACCTCTAATAGTCTAGATAGTTTATGAAGTCTAGATAGTTGATGAGTTGTAGAGTTTTAAGAAAACTCAAACGCATTTCAATGGTATAAAGACCCACTTTATCAGGACATTATACTTTTAGCTATAGGGAATCTGGCTCCAAGATAAAATCCTGTTATCAGTCATTGGAGCAGATTCATATTTTATTGATTTTATTTTGGATTTAGATTCACTCCAGCTAAAAGTCTAAAGCCTTGATAAAGGGGTTCTTTAAACCCCCCAAAACATGTTAGAGTTCATTAGAAAAAAAAAAAAAACTCCATCTGGACTATCAAAAATCTTGTGGCTCTCTTATTTTTCTTTTTAAAGACTCCACCCAAATAAATCAGCCTTTGGCTCTTGAGTACTGCCTGGATCCAATAAGGTTTTCCACACCCAACTGGTATACCTACCTATAAAAGAGCAAAAAAATATCACTGTTCCAAGGAGAATCACAAGAGGGGATCTCCCTGGAACATAGACAGCTACTAGTGGCCGGAGAGGGCAATAATGAAGAGAGGGAGTAAAAATCAATGCAAAATGTATTGAATAATCAAAACCAAAAACGTATAAAACATATTGCTTCACCAAGGAAGCTGAATGTAACTGGTCCTTATGAACAACCATGAACAAGTACACCGAATGTATGAATACATCTGGTGTACCGGTGGAACAGATAGACAGACAGTAGACATACAATAACAAACAAAGGACACAAGCGGTGCAGGCGCCTATATAACCACACATGCATAGAAACCCCGCAGGACAATCACCAATAGAAATAAAGTTAAATAATAAATTAATTAAAGAAGAATACAGGGAAAAATATGCATGTGTGGCCCCCCCGGGGGAACAGAGAATCTAGACCTACCTAAACCTACCTCGAGGCACTATAAGGGAGAGGTGTATGTCCGCCCCTTCCACGTCCAGTTGAAGCTACGTGACCTGTTGTTGCGAAACGCGTCGACGTAATCGCGGTGTACGGACACCGCTACAGCCATCCCCCAAACATCATGGGAAGCGGAGAAACTTGAAGTGAAATACCTTGTCCACACAGTAGAAGTTGCCATCAGTGAAGCTGTAAGCTGCTATAAGATAGCGCAAACACACAGCACGGCACATCTAATAGCACCTGCTGGTCTATCCTTCCTTGGTGGATGGGAACATGGCGAGCCTGCCATACCTTTTGAAGTATCCGAGTTTCCGGCCAGCACCCCTGCCCTGGGAAGGAAGGTGGTAACGATATCACTACAACATTCACTTACTCTTAACTGCTTTTAAGTTTTGACATTCTGGTACTTACGAACTGTGTGGCCTGGGGATAGATCCCGATCCCGGGATAGTCTGATGTGATGGACATTCTGTCAGTGCTAGCTCTGTACTGGTGATGGTCAAAGAAGAGACCCGAAATAGTATTATTCAAATCCACTCCGATTCAGGCTATCTTTCCTTTGACAACTGTCACCCTAGCACCGCCTGACTATCAATTGGTTTTGTACTATGTCCACAGATATCTGAACATTTTTCAAATCACTATCTTTACATTGGACCTGACACAAGTCGGAAGAGGACCCCCAAAGTCGGAAGAAGACCCCGGAGCTGCCTAATAAATTACTTTAAAACCTGTGTACTGTGTTTTTTATTGACGCTTTTTTCCCTAGGTGAATGGGTAGGGGTACCATGTTCACATAGGGTGGGGGGCCGGGATCTGGGGGCCCCCTTATTAAAGGGGGCTCCTAGATTCCAATAAGCCCCCAGCCCGCAGACCCCGACAACTAATGGCCAGGGTTGCCGGGAAGAGGCCCTTGTCCTCATCAACATGGGGACAAGGTGCTTTGGCCGCAGGGCGCCCCCTTATTCCCCAAAGCACCCACCCCCCATGTTGAGGGCATGCGGCCTGGTACGGTCCAGGAGGGGGGGGGGGGGCGCTAGCTCGTCCCCATTCCTGACTGGCTGGGCTGCGTGCTCGGATAAGGGTCTGGTATGGATTTTGCGGGGACCCCCACGCCGATTTTTCGGCGTAGGGGGTTCCCCTTACAATCCATACCAGACCTAAGGGCCTGGTATGCCCCTGGGGGGGAACCCATGCCGGTTTTTTTTTTTTATTTAAAACTTGGCGTGGAGTTCCCCCTTATGATTCATACCAACCACTGTATGTTTACATTTGTTAATGCCAAAAATGTGCCAAAGTAGTACTGCTCCCAAATCACGGTAAAATCGCGGCCGCGAAATCGTGGTAAAATCGTGCGACTTTGAAGTCGTATAAGTGTGAAAGGGGCCTTAGGTTTACATTCTCTGTTCCCCCGGGGGGCCACACATGCATAGTTTCCCCTGTATTCTTCTTTAATTAATTTATTATTTAACTTTATTTCTATTGGTGATTGTCCTGCGGGGTTTCTATGCATGTGTGGTTATATAGGCGCCGGCACCGCTTGTGTTCTTTGTTATTGTATGTCTACTGTCTGTCTATCTGTTCCACCGGTACACCATATGTATTCATACATTCTGTGTACTTGTTCATGGTTGTTCATAAGGACCAGTTACATTCAGCTTCCTTGGTGAAGCAATATGTTTTATACGTTTGTGCTTTTGATATTTCAATACATTTTTGCATTGATTTTTACTCCCTCTCTTCATTATTGCCCTCTCCTGTCACTAGTAGCTGTCTATGTTCCAGGGAGATCCCTTCTTGTGATTCTCCTTGGAACAGTGATTTTTTTTTTTTGCATGTTGTTCATTGGCTATGGCTAGAGCCTTTTACATAGAGGAGTGGCAGTGAGTGAGCAACCACCACTATATTAGCGGCGTGAGATGCAAGTGTGGTCACCTGTGTTGTTTTGTGTGTACCTATAAAAGAGCACGGGACCTCACAACCTTGTTACCCTATCAGGTATTAAAAACCAGACAGAGGCTATTACTATCCCCACACTCCATCCATAACTAAGCTGGGCTTTATTATCTCTCTAATACTGGGAGTTACCACCGAGTGTAATACAGTATGACCTCCTTATCATGTCCTGTGTGTTGTGAGGTGTAACCTAAGGCCCATTCACACCAAGTCCATAGAGCTGCATTTCCCAACACAGGACAGACGCTATACCAGACTGAAATCTATTGTTTCCAATTCTTCCCCACCAATGTTCTACATGAAAATGGAACATTCAGAATTTTTAGTGCTGTGCACCACGGTGGGATTCCAGTCTCCACTCGCACCTTCTGTCCTGCTGCACCTCTTCTCTGGAATTCTCCCTTTTAAGTGATTTTAATGTTTGACTTTTCTTTCTTTTTGAACAGCGGCTGCTCATGGAAATAGAACTTATTTTGCAGTAAATGCAAATTACTTTGCTAGTGACACATACGCCAAACCTGATGGAGATGGAGAGAGACACATGTACCTGGCCCGGGTTCTCACCGGACTCTACTGTGCTGGACGCCAAGGGATGGTAACACCTCCAGCCAAAAATGCAGACGACCCCACCGACCTTTATGACAGTGTGACGGATAACGTCCAGAATCCTTCAATGTTTGCGATATTTAATGACATCCAGGCCTACCCCGAATATCACATCATCTTCCAGGGATGATCTATGACTGTGTCCGGGGAATAAATAAAGCTCACATGGGCGCTGTGTCCTGTACAGAGGTGAATAATCTGTGTTGGTTTTGTTTTTTTCAAATGTGGCGATAGGTCCCAGGGTGAAGATGACAAAATCTGCCTCCAAGCTCAAATCCCACCCAAATTCCCCCTCCTAGCACAAATACTCCCCCAGCACAAATCCCTCCCCCCCCTTCATTCTGCCCTCCCAACACAAATACCCTCCTTATAAAATATCCCAAACCTCCCTCCTAGCACAAATCCCCCCCCCCAGCACAAATCCCCTCCTCCTAGCACAAACATTCCCCCACCCCCCTGGCTTAAATGTCCCAAACCCCCCTCCCAGCTCAAAGCACCCCTCTAATCCCCCTCCCAGTACAAATACCCTCCTCTTAGCACAAACATTCCCCGATCCCCCCCTCCTGGCTTAAATATCCCAAACCTCCCTCCTAGCAAACCCCCCCCCCCCAGCACAAGTCCCCTCCACCTAGCACAAACGTTCCCCCATCCCCCCTCCTGGCTAAAATCTCCCAAACCCCCCTCCCAGCTCAAAGGACCCCTCTAATCCCCCTCCCAGTACAAATACTCCCCCTCCTAACACAAACATTCCCTGCAATCCCCCCTCCTGCCTAAAATCTCCCAAACCCCCCTCCTAGCACAAATACCCCCCCCCAGCACAAACCCCCCCCTTCATTCTGCCCTCCCAACACAAATACCCTCCTTATAAAATATACCAAACCTCCCTCCTAGCACAAATCCCCCCCCAGCACAAATCCCCTCCTCCTACCACAAACATTCCCCCACCCCCCCGGCTTAAATGTCCCAAACCCCCCTCCCAGCTCAAAGCACCCCTCTAATCCCCCTCCCAGTACAAATACACTCCTATTAGCACAAATATTCCCGATCCCCCCCTCCTGGCTTAAATATCCCAAACCTCCCTCCTAGCAAACCCCCCCCCCCAGCACAAGTCCCCTCCACCTAGCACAAACGTTCCCCCATCCCCCCTCCTGGCTAAAATCTCCCAAACCCCCCTCCCAGCTCAAAGCACCCCTCTAATCCCCCTCCCAGTACAAATACCCCCCTCCTAACACAAACATTCCCTGCAATCCCCCCTCCTGCCTAAAATCTCCCAAACCCCCCTCCTAGCACAAATCCCCTCCTTCTAGCACAAACATTCCCCCATCCCCCTCCTGGCTTAAATCTCCCAAACCCCCCTCCCAGTTCAAACCACCCCTCTAATCCCCCTCCCAGTACAAATACCCCACTCCTAACACAAACATTCCCCGATCCCCCCTTCTAGCACAAATCCCCCCTCCAACCCCCCCAGCACAAATCAGCTCCTCCTAGCACAAGCATTCCCCCCATCACACCTCCCAGCACAAATCAGCTCCTCTCAGCACAAATTACCGCTCCAATCCCTCTCCCACCCTCCTCCTAGCACAAACATTCCCCCCCAATCCCCCCTCTTAGCACAAACCCCTCCCAGCACAAATCCCCCCCTCCGACCCTTCCCCCCTCAATCCCCTCTCCTGGCTCAAATCTCCCAAACCCCCTCCCAGCACGAAACACCCCCATTCCTCCTAGCAAATATCTCTTCATTCCCCCCCCCCCAAATCCCCACTACATTTCCCAGCACAGATAACTTCCCACCCCCCCCCCCTCCTCCACAAACATCGAAAGCACAAACTACTATTTCCCCCTCTGTGTACAATTTGCCTGTAAGTTTGAAACCTTCCCCACCCCCAACTTACAGGGGGAAGCCGCTACAATGCCAGGTGGAGGTGCGCTTTGTTGTGCTCTCCCCTCCTGTGCAGAACATTGCTCGTCCATGCAGCACATGAGACAGGGTCGCTCTCAGATCGCATCGGACTGTACACACACACACAGTATGATTACCGCCCCTACCCACATTTCCTGTTGTCGGGAGATGAGCCGCCTTGGAGGCAAGGGGGGCGGTAATTAAACTGTGTGTGTGTGTGTGTGTGTGTACAGTCCGATGTGATCTAAGAGCGATCCTGTCCCATGTTCTGTATGAGGAGTTTTCTGGACAGGAGGGGAGAGCACAACACAGCGCGCCTCCTCCGACTCTCTCCTCTCTGCCTCTTCTCCTTTCACTGCTCCAGACTGCTGTTCCCCATCCTTCCGGAAAGGAGCTTGTGGCAGACCTAGCCAGGACAGAGGCTTTTGGAGGGGACTGAATGCCAGCCTCTTGCCGACCGATTATGGGCCCTGGCATTTGGGGGAACGGTGCTCTTTGTGAGCTGTATGCCTAGGGACCCTTAAGGTGGTATTACTTTGGATTTGGGTCCTTGTCCCCCAGGACACACAGACTCTGGGGACCCTGTGTATGCCATATGGGAAATGGTGACTTGGAGGGTATGTCTTGGATTGCTTAAAATGGGACAGTCTACTTCTACTATAGTTTGTTGATGACTAGGCTGAGGAGGGGGGAGATCACTGTTTGTATTGTTAATTTTAATTAGCTCCTGCTATTGTGAGAATACTACTGTGTGAAGCTCGGTGACCACAAGTCTGCTCTAAAAGGTCTTGTCTCTTAGTCACCTAGGCTGGATAAAGGATTAGATAATTAGCTCATGTTAATTAGGTTAGGTTTTAGTAATCCTGCTGAATATATTTGTGTGCGATCTCAAATAAAAGGTTAGTCCTGATGTACTCCAAGACTGGTGTTGTCTAGTTCTTGGGGGTTCCTATAGCCAGATCCATTGGACTCGCGTTCCAGAACTTAGGAAGCGATATACTGACAGAAGCACTCAAGCGGAGTGTGGTATGTTCTGTGACAGAGCTCAGTGGCCACTCAGGAACAACAAGGCTGGGCTGGCCTTGGGGGGACACAACTGAAGTCTGGGGGGGCATAGCCACCTAGATCCAGCCATGTCTGTCACCCCCTGCAGCAGCTGAAAGCCGGCAGGAAGGAGAGGGGGAGAAACTGGCTTTCAGCTGCTGCAGGGAGAGATACACAGGGCATCGGTCTGCAATTGCACCCACCGATCCTCCCTGCTGTCCGAGCCCCCCTGTGTGCCCCGGGCCCCCTACAGGGTTACCGGGGGTATCCCCCTGATGGTGGCCCTGCTGATTAGAATATAATATAGTCAGAGTGTGGCATCATCACTTGTCTACAGCAGCCATAAAACACTGATAAGTAATTCCAGAGGAAACAAGCACACAGGGACTCGTCAGTGAAGGAGCAGAGAGTGGCTGCTTAGCTGCACTCTTCACACGGGTCTGATCCAGGATATCTGTCTGAGTGGAGCGGGCGACTGTTAGGTCTGAGTCCGCTCCGCCTATGCTGTGAATATACACCCGATTGCCCCCCAATCCGGCCAGACGGAGGGGGGTGGACGCCTTCCCATTTTTGGACTGGAGGTAGGCAGGTGTTAACGAACACATCCATAAAGGAGAATGGAGGGTCCTATCAGGTCTGCCTGAAAAACTGACCGAAGAAATTATGCGGTCATGTAACGCATTTCTTTTGGTTGTATTTAATCACCTCTGGGGTTTTTATTTTTTTTTTTTTTGCTAAACAAACAAAAAAAAAGACCAAAATGTTGAAAAAAAAAACCAAAAACAATATTTTGTTATAAAATTTTGCATACAGGTAATTTTTCTTCTTCACTGATAGGCAGCCCTGATAAGTGACAGGCAGTGGTGGGCACTGATGGGTGGCACTGGTGGGCACTAAGGGGAACGATGTCCCTCTAACAGAAGCCGATTAACATCTTTCTTCTTTTCTTCATGTTGACAGCTGATCACGTGGTAAAGGGTCCACTATGATTGGCCCTTTACCCCGATCAGTGATCAGCCCAGTGGCGGCCCATTTATTAGGGGTGCATGGGCGCCGCCCCCCTTATCCATGCATCCAGCCCTCTAATCTATAATGCGGAGCGCATGGATTTCAATGTGGGGTTTTATTTTTTCGGAAGCATGTGATTAGAGTCTAGGGCTCTAATTGGCTTCAAAAAAAGGGTGGGCTCGGGGTGCAGAGCACTGCGCCCTGAGCCCTCCCAGTTGTGTGACAATAGCAAATGAATTTTCACTATTGTCACACTGATCCTCCTCCCGGCCAATCAGGAAGCGTGTCTTGAGACCCGTCACCCGATTGCCTGAAAGGACAGGTGATCCTATTGGATGCCTAGGAGGAGGAGGAGGAGGAGGAGGAAGGAGACGCGAGGGAAGCCGCTGTGATGCAGAGGAGGGGACGCGATGGAAGCCACTGCCCATAGGAGTGTTCCCTATTCTAGATGGGGTAAGTGCCGGGCTGGGTGACCGCCTGATGGGGATGGAGGGGGGTTTGCGGTTGACCCGACCGGCCGACTGATAGCGTGGGGGGGTGCTGCCAGCCAACCAGGGGGGAAGTGGTTGTTTGCCGCCTCCCCCCCAAAAAAAGCCCATCAGCGCCACTACTGGATCAGCCAAATCCTGAGGACACGCACGGGCAGCACTAGGATGGGAGAACGTCCATGTACACCCTCCCGGCATTTTAGGCCCACGCCGTTGCCATCGTTCGGCTATAGCACGGGCACCAAGTATTTAATAATAATAGACGAATCAATGTCCCATCGCTATAAAGTCATACAATAATTAATAATTCAAATATAATATGCTAATTACCAATTATCTAACTACACAATCATACACCTATATGCATACATACAGTACATGCACACACACCCAGACCAAACTAACAATAATACAAAACTGACTCAGTGTTACAAGGTCTCAGGTGTGAATGGGGAGCAGGTGTGTTAAATTTGGTGTTATCGCTCTCACTCTCTCATACTGGTCACTGGAAGTTCATCATGGCACCTCATGGCAAAGAACTCTCTGAGGATCTGAAAACAAGAATTGTTGCTCTACATAAAGATGGCCTAGGCTATAAGAAGATTGCCAAGACCCTGAAACTGATCTGCAGCACGGTGGCCAAGACCATACAGCGGTATAAAGGGACAGGTTCCACTCAGAACAGGCCTCGCCATGGTCCACCAAAGAAGTTGAGGTCACGTGCTCAGCGTCCTATCCAGAGGTTGTCTTTGGGAAATAGACCTATGAGAGCTGCCAGCATTGCTGCAGAGGTTGTAGGGGTGGGGTGTCAGCCTGTCAGTGCTCAGACCATACGCCGCACACTGCATCAAATTGGTCTGTATGGCCGTCATCCCAGAAGGAAGCCTCTTCTAAAGATGATGCACAAGAAAGTCCGCAAACAGTTTGCTGAAGACAAGCAGACTAAGGAGATGGATTACTGGAACCATGTCCTGTGGTCTGATGAGACCAAGATAAACTTATTTGGTTCAGATGGTGACAAGCGTGTGTGGGGGCAACCAGGTGAGGAGGACAAAGACAAGTGTGTCTTGTCTACAGTCAAGCATGGTGGTGGGAGTGTCATGGTCTGGGGCTGTATGAGTGCTGCCGGCACTGGGGGGGCTACAGATCATTGAGGGAACCATGAATGCCAACATGTACTGTGACTAGTGGAGGACTGGCAGCCTTAGGCCTGGGGGGCAAGTCCAGTCACGTGGCCTATTGAACCACCAAATCAGCTCATCCTCACCAGTGCCCATCCAAAGCAGCCTCATCAGTACCTATCAATGCAGCCTCACCAGTCCCCATCAATGCAGTCTGTTCAGTGCATGGGGATTAGAAAGAGAAGAGCCGCTGGATTACACAGAGCGGAGATCTCCTGCTTACCCGGTGTGGCTCCTGTCATACGAAGTCCCGCCTCCTGGACCGGCTTCTATGATAGATGTCACCAGTGTGCTGTCTATCATAGGAGCTGGTCCAGGAGGCGGGACTTCGTATGACAGCGGCTGCCTGGAAAGCGGGAGATCCTCGCTCTTTGTAATCCAGCGTCGCTCGCCCCCCCTTCCCCTCTGAGGCAGCCCAATGGGCACAGCGGGACGCATGGTAGGGCTGGCCCTGGGCGCTCTACCTCTGCCCCAGCTCACAGTGCACCCACCCAGGATCGGCCCTGCAAAGTGGGGGTATGTTATAGGCCCCCCAACCTGAAGGAGGAGGAGGAGTGGGACCTTCTATCACAGTTAGGAATGGCAGCGAGGAAAGGAAATGTCATCATAATGGGGGACTTTAATTATCGCAATATTGACTGGGCAGAGAGGACAGTTTACTCATTAAAGGCCCGTCATTTCATGAATTTCTTAGAGGACAACGTCATGCAGGGCTGGTGAAAGGATTTTTGACACCCCAGACGAAACCTCACTTTGCCTTTGTGACAGGAGCCGGCGCTAGAGGAAGCATGCGGCTGCAGTACAGAGCACTGATCATAGAAGCGCACAGGGGATGTTTGCTTCTGTTCCATCAGGACATGTCCTCCAGTGCTGTGCCTCTATAATGACACTACAGAGCGGCTGCCTGAATAACATACAGCAGAGGCATCCCCTACATCCCCCTAGATGTGCGCACTTTATCCCAGCAGCATCCACTAGAGGTTATAACATTTATTACAGAAGTATTTATAATACAGCACTGGAAACATACATAGCGCAGAGAGCAGGTTAACCAGCGGCCAGGCACCCTAGGCAGCAGTGCACCCTAGGCAGCCGCCTAGTTTGCCTAGTGGTAGCACCGGCCCTGACTTCATGTCCCAATTGGTGGATTCTACAGCTAGAAAGAATGCATTTTTCTACTGTGCATGCGTAAAGCGTGCTGCGCTCTCTAACTGGCTAGGCAGTGGGGGAAGGAGGAGGGGGGGGCAAACTTCTGATGGACCTTGCTGCGGCGAGGTCTGACATAAGTGGGGATAGGTACCCGTCAAAATTAGTTACCCCCCCCCCCCAAAAAAGATGAAAATTAGTTACCCCCCCCCAAAAAAGATGCCAAGTGTGGCACTGGAGGGGGGAGACAGGTAAGCGGGGCTTCCACTTTTGGGTGGAACTCCGCTTTAAGTGAGTCTGGGTAATTGCTGCGGGTTTCAATTCAGGTCAGCCGGATCTAGGGGGGTGCCGGGGTTTTGTGCTGTGTTAAATAAATAGTATCAAAGGCAGCTAACACAAAAGGTAGTATAGCAAACCTGAATATCGTATGGATATAAAGTGTAGCGCCCAAAATATTTTTAAAACCAAAATAGTGAACAGAATGCAAAATTCATGAAATAAATATGAAGTTAATCACCTAGAAACTTAAAATGACACAATCAATGTGATATCTAAATTAAAAAAAAGCTACATTCATAAGTGAAGGTAGCAATGCAGTGTTTTGCCCTAGGCCCAGGCCACCACCAGAAATATGTTAAACATTTTAAAAATCTGGTCACTTAGAAGAGGGAAGGTCTGGACAGCCGCGCTCCAATAAAAACGCCTTTATTGTGCAAAATAACAAAAGTACAAACCACAGCAGTGTACAGGATAAAAAACTGACGCGTTTCACACTCTCAACAGTGCTTAGTCATAGCTAAAATCTGGTCACCTTATAGTGGGGGAGGGGGGGTCTGATCCCCCCTCCCAAAGCACCCAGCACATTTTCCCTTACCCCCCCAAATGAAAAGATGCCACATCCCTCTCTGTCCTCCTCTTGCGGTGTCCTTCTGTCCTCTTCCCGCGGCGTCCACCTGAAGATGACAGGGCAGATCTTAAAAAGGAAGGGGTGTGGCCTTGACAGGAAGGGGTGGGTCATATTTAAGTTAGGGGGTGCACGAGTTTAGTCAGGCCTAGGGTAGCACAAAACCTAAATACACCACTGGCAGGTAGTCCCAATATAGGTACATATAGTGCTGTAGCATAGACCATGTAACAAATAGACAATATAGTTGTAGTGCCTCCACTACATCCATGACACAGGCAAAAAATTAGATTTCTGGGGGTTTGGAGGACAGCTGGCCTCTAGGATGCCATGCAGCACGGAACTTACATTTGGATCTTACAGCTTTAGAAAATAACTGCCAATTGGAATGGAGAGTTGGACTCGATATGAGCTGTGTGCGGGAGTTGCATGCTGCGATACCTCCAGAGTGATTTCCATTTATGTATTAAAGGCTCATTTGCTGCAGCCATTTGTTCCGGTGAGTAGGCAATTCACTCGATGGTGGTGGTTTCACCACTTGGACATTGTATGGCACAATTCAAGATCACTGGAGTGGTGGCACTACATCCATATTGTCTATGTATTTGTTACATGGTCTATGCTACAATACTATATGTACCTGTATTGGGACTACCTGCACTTATTAATGTCACTTTTTTTCAATTTATCTATTACATTGATTGTCTTATTTTAAGTTTCTATGTGATTAACTCCATATTTATTTCATGAATTGTGCATTTATGTTCACTATTTTGGTTTGAACAATATTTTAGGCTCTACACTTGATATCCATGTACATACAGGTTGCCACTAAGCGATCACCCCGTATACATGTTATCCCAGCCTGTCAGCACAGTAAGCTAGCTGGCAGGTCTGGGACTCTGGAAATCCTGGGCAAAATTAAGAGGGAGGGACCTAAGAGGATTTTGGCTACCCATTGGCTGAGGAGGCAGCAGGAGGCGGGCTGCTCCAACTCCCACAGCCTCCTTAGTCAATGAGCACACAGGGTGTACTGTCCATGACTGAAAAGCCCTGGGCTTCTTGTGTTGATGTGGGATGGATTGCCTCTGTGTAGCACCCTCTAGTGTGCTGCTAATGTTAGTGTAGGAAAATTTATGTTGTGACTCATAGTTAGCTTGTGAGTCTGAATCTGGGCCAGGTTTTACTGCAGGTCAGGCTGGATGGCTCACAGGGGCAGGTCTCTGGTAACTCCCCCTGGATCTGGAAGTTTGGAGAAACTTCTAGAAGTTAGTGGGCAGAGGCCAGAAAGACTGATCTGCATTCTTGAGGGAACGTGGCCAATCCCCAGGCAGAATGCTCTGGCAGGATAGTCAGGTCAGCCCCCAAATACGGGGGAGTCATGCCAGCAGGAGAGTCGGGTGCAGTGTTAATTTAGTCAACTAAAAGATTTTCATCGACTAAATTAGTACTATTTTAGTGTACTAAAATACGACTAAAAGAATTGAGATGGGTAAAATACAACTAAAACTAAAATGGCATTTTAGTCAAAAGAATAAAAATAAAATTTAATTGAAATTTGATGTCAAAATTAACACTGGTCTGTATTGAATGTTCAAACCTTAATAACATAAATAATAACATATTCAATCTTTCACTCCAGCAGTATATAATGAGTTTGGAAATAGTAGAGAAATGCTTATGCATTTCTAATGCATTACAATTTAACTACACCCATTTGATTTTAGATGACTAAAATGAGTTTTAGTCGACTAAAATGTACTGGAGATCTCTCTACATAGGAAAGAAGTTGCACTCATTTGTGTTCTTCAAATCAAGTTGGACATGGTTTGGAAAGGCACATACCTGTCTATATAAGGTCCCACAGGTAACAGTGCATGTCAGAGCACAAACCAAGCCATGAAGTCCATAGAATTGTCTGTAGACCTCCGAGACAGGATTGTATGGAGGCACAGATCTGGGGAGGGGGAACAGAAACATTTCTGCAGCATTGAAGGTCCCAATGAGCACAGTGGCCTCCATCATCTGTAAATGGAAGAAGTTTGGACCCACCAGGACTCTTCCTAGAGTGGGCCGTCCGGCCAAACTCAGTGATCGGGGGGAGAAGGGCCTTAGTCAGGGAGGTGACCAAGAACCCGATGGTCACTCTGACAGAACTCCAGCGTTTCTCTGTGGAAAGAGGAGAACCATCTCTGCAGCACTACTGAACTGTTTGGTCTGAATGGCATGTGTCATGTCTGGTAGAAACCAGGCGCCGCTCATCACCTGGCCAATACCATCCCTACTGTGAAGCATGGTGTTGGCAGCATCATGCTGTGGGGATGTTTTTCAGCGGTAGGAACTGCAAGACTAGTCAGGATGGAGGGAAAGATGAATGCAGCAATGTACAATGTACACCACCTTCTTTCCCCACTCACCACACCTGCAGCCCAATCCCCCCGTCACCATCTCACTTCCACCATTTTTTCTCTGCGCTCTGCCAGTCACCACCACACCTGTGCGCACTTACCACCAATCCTAATTACACGCTTGTACTACACTCCTTTCTCACCACTGCACCTGTTCTCTCTGCTGGAGCTGAGCTGTTGGTGCTGGTGAGCCATCCCAAACAGAAAATTCCCCAGAAGGAAGTGGATGGGCGGAGGCAGAGAGAAGACCGGGTGCCATGATCTGCAGGCTGTAGCAATTTAAAAAGAAAAAACTCTCCCCAGTCAAGCGGACTCCACTTTCGGGTGCCACTGCGCAGTGATCTCCTGTGTGACAAGTACATGACAGTCCCGCTCTGCCCGGCAGATTGATATAGAAGAGGCCGGGACTGTCATGTACTTGTTGCACAGAAGATCACTGCGCAGCGGCACCCAAAAGTAGAGAAAGAGTCCGCTTGACAGGGGAATGTTTATTGCTACCAGGGCTGGTGCTAGGCAAGACCAGCTATCGGCAGGTGCAGCCTGTACAAGGATACTTTTTCACTTCCTTGCCAATGTTAGCTCCATTAGTGAGGGCAGTAGGTGGCGAGGACTTTTTGTGCTGAGGGCTGTAAGTGGTGGGGGACAGTGGGTGCTTGGGGCTGTAGGTGGTGGGGGACAGTGGGTGCTGAGGACTGTAGGTGGTGGGGGAAAGTGGGTGCTTGGGGCTGTAGGTGGTGGGGAACAGTGGGTGCTGGGGGCTGTAGGTGGTGGGGAACAGTGGGTGCTGGGGGCTGTAGGTGGTGGGGACAGTGGGTGCTTGGGGCTGTAGGTGATGGGGAACAGTGGGTGCTGGGGGCTGTAGGTGGTGGGGACAGTGGGTGCTTGGGGCTGTAGGTGGTGGGGGGACAGTGGGTGCTGAGGAATGTAGGTGGTGGGGACAGTGGGTGTTGGGGCTGTAGGTGCTGAGGAACAGTGGGTGCTGGGGGCTGTAGGTGGTGGGGGACAGTGGGTGCGGGGGGCTGTAGGTGGTGGGGGGACAGTTCGTGCTGTAGGTGGTGGCGGACAGTGGGTGGTGGGGGACAGTGGGTGCTGGGGCTGTTCATGGTGGTCACAGTGGGTGCTGGGGGCTGTAGGTAGTGGGGGACAGTGGGTGCTGGGGGCTGTAGGTGGTGGGGGGACAGAGGGTGCTGGGGGCTGTAGGTGGTGGTGACAGTGGGTGCGGGGGGCTGTAGGTGGTGGGGACAGTGGGTGCTGGGGCTGTAGGTGGTGGGGGACAGTGGGTGCTGGGGGCTGTAGGTGGTGGGGGACAGTGGGTGCTGGGGGCTGTAGGTTGTGAGGGACAGTGGGTGCTGGGGGCTGTAGGTGGTGGGGGACAGTGGGGGACAGTGGGTGCTGGGGAATGTAGGAGGTGGGGGACAATGGGTGCTGGGGGCTGTAAGTGGTGGGGGACAGTGGGTGCTGGGGGCTGTGGGGGCTGTAGGTGGTGGGGGACAGTGGGTGCTGGGGGCTGTAGGTGGTGGTGGACAGTGGGTGGTGGGGGCTGTAAGTGATGGGGGACAGTGGGTGCTGGGGGCTGTAGGTGGTGGGGAACAGTGGGTGCTGGGGGCTGTAGGTGGTGGGGGACAGTGGGTGCGGGGAGCTGTAGGTGCTGGGGGGACAGTTCGTGCTGTAGGTGGTGGCGGACAGTGAGTGGTGGGGGACAGTGGGTGCTGGGGCTGTTCATGGTGGTCACAGTGGTTGCTGGGGGCTGTAGGTAGTGGGGGACAGTGGGTGCTGGGGGCTCTAGGTGGTGGGGGGACAGAGGGTGCTGGGGGCTGTAGGTGGTGGTGACAGTGGGTGCGGGGGGCTGTAGGTGGTGGGGACAGTGGGTGCTGGGGCTGTAGGTGGTGGGGGACAGTGGGTGCTGGGGCCTGTAGGTGGTGGGGGACAGTGGGTGCTGGGGGCTGTAGGGGTGGTACAGTGGGTGCTGGGGGCTGTATGTGGTGGGGGGACAGTGGTTGCTAGGGGCTGTAGGTGGTGGGGGATAGTGGGTGCTGTAGGTGTTGGGGGGATAGTGGGTGCTGGGGACTGTAGATGGTGGGGGACAGTGGGTGCTGGGGGCTGTAGGTTGTGAGGGACAGTGGGTGCTGGGGGCTGTAGGTGGTGGGGGACAGTGGGTGCAGGGGAATGTAGGAGGTGGGGGACAGTGGGTGCTGGGGGCTGTAAGTGGTGGGGGACAGTGGGTGCTGGGGGCTGTGGGGGCTGTAGGTGGTGGGGGACAGTGGGTGCTGGGGGCTGTAGGTGGTGGTGGACAGTGGGTGGTGGGGGCTGTAAGTGATGGGGGACAGTGGGTGCTGGGGGCTGTAGGTGGTGGGGACAGTGTATGCTGGGGGCTGTAGGTGGTGGGGTACAGTGGGTGCTGGGGGCTGTAGGTGGTGGGGGACAGTGGGTTCTGGGGGCTGTAAGTGGTGGGGGGACAGTGGGTGCTGGGGGCTGTAGGTGGTGGGGGGACAGTGGGTGCTGGGGGCTGTAGGTGGTGGGGGGACAGTGGGTGCTGGTGGCTGTAGGTGGTGAAGGACAGTGGGTGCTGGGGGCTGTAGGTGGTGGGGGACAGTGGGTGCGGGGGGCTGTAGGTGGTGGGGACAGTGGGTGCTTGGGGCTGTAGGTGGTGGGGGACAGTGGGTGCTGGGGGCTGTAGGTGGTGTTACAGTGGGTGCTGGGGGCTGTAGGTGGTGGGGGATAGTGGGTGCTGTAGGTGTTGGGGGGACAGTGGGTGCTGGGGACTGTAGATGGTGGGGGACAGTGGGTGCTGGGGGCTGTAGGTTGTGAGGGACAGTGGGTGCTGGGGGCTGTAGGTGGTGGGGGACAGTGGGTGCTGGGGACTGTAGGAGGTGGGGGACAGTGGGTGCTGGGGGCTGTAAGTGGTGGGGGACAGTGGGTGCTGGGGGCTGTAGGTGGTGGGGGACAGTGGCTGCTGGGGACTGTACGTTGTGGGGGGCAGTGGATGCTGGGGGCTGTAGGTGGTGGGGGACAGTGGGTGCTGGGGGCTGTAGGTGGTGGGGACAGTGGGTGCTGGGGACTGTAGGTGGTGGAGGACAGTGGGTGCTGGGAGCTTTAGGTGTTGGGGGACAGTGGGTGCTGGGGGCTGTAGGTGGTGGGGGACAGTGGGTGCTGGGGGCTGTAGGTGGTGGGGGATAGTGGGTGCTGGGGACTGTAGGTGGTGGGTGACAGTGGGTGCTGGGGGCTGTAAGTGGTGGGGACAGTGGGTGCTGGGGACTGTAGGTGGTGGGGGACAGTGGGTCTTGGGACTGTAGGTGGTGGGTGACAGTGGGTGCTGGGGGCTGTAGGTGGTGGGGAGACAGTGGGTGCTGGGGGCTGTAGGTGGTGGGGGGACAGTGGGTGCTGGGGGCTGTAGTTGGTGGGGGGACAGTGGGTGCTGGGGGCTGTAGGTGGTGGGGGACAGTGGGTGGGGGGGCTGTAGGTGGTGGGGGACAGTGGGTGTGGGGAGCTGTAGGTGGTGGGGGACAGTGGGTGCTGGGGGCTGTAGTTGGTGGGGGGACAGTGGGTGCTGGGGGCTGTAGGTGGTGGGGGACAGTGGGTGCTGGTGGCTGTAGGTGGTGGCGGACAGTGGGTGCTGGGGGCTATAGGTTGTGAGGGACAGTGGGTGCTGGGGGCTGTAGGTTGTGAGGGACAGTGGGTGCTGGGGGCTGTATGTGGTGGGGGGGGACAGTGGGTGCTGGGGGCTGTATGTGGTGGGGGGGACAGTGGGTGCTGGGAACTGTAGGTGGTGGGGGACAGTGGGTGCGGGGGGCTGTAGGTCTTGGGGGACAGTGGGTGCGGGGGGCTGTAGTTGGTGGGGGGACAGTGGGTGCTGGGGGCTGTAGATGGTGGGGGACAGTGGGTGCTGGGGGCTGTAGGTTGTGAGGGACAGTGGGTGCTGGGGGCTGTAGATGGTGGGGGACAGTGGGTGCTGGGGCTGTAGGTGGTGGGGGACATTGGGTGCTGGGGGCTGTATGTGGTGGGGGACAGTCGGTGCTGGGGGCTGCAGGTTGTGAGGGAGTCGGGACAGTGGGTGCTGGGGGCTGTATGTGGTGGGTACAGTGGGTGCTGGGGGCTCTAGGTGGTGGGGGACAGTAGGTGCTGGGGGCTGTAGGTGGTGGGGGACAGTGGGTGCTGGGGGCTGTATGTGGTGGGGGACAGTGGGTGCTGGGGGCTGTATGTATTGGGGGACAGTGGGTGCTGGGGCCTGTAGGTGGTGGGGTACAGTGGGTGCTGGGGACTGTAGGTGGTGGGTGACAAAGGGTGTTGGGGGCTGTAGGTCTTGGGAGGACATTGGGTGCTGGGGACTGTAGGTGGTGGGTGAGAGTGGGTGCTGAGGGCTGTAGGTGGTGGGGACAGTGGGTGCTGTGGACTGTAGGTGGTGGAGGACAGTGGGTGCTGGGAGCTGTAGGTGTTGGGGGACAGTGGGTGCTGGGGGCTGTAGGTGGTGGGGGACAGTTGGTGCTGGGGTCTGTAGGTGGTGGGGGACAGTGGGTGCTGGGGCTGTAGGTGGTGGGGCACAGTGGCTGCTGGGGGCTGTAGGTGGTGGGGGATAGTGGGTGCTGGGGACTGTGGGTGGTGGGGGACAGTGGGTGCTGGGGCTGTAGGTGGTGGGGACAGTTGGTGCTGGGGGCTGTAGGTGGTAGGTGACAGTGGGCGCTGGGGGACTGTAGGTGGTGGGGGGCAGTGGGTGCTGTAGGTGGTGGGTAGGGATGAGCTTTGTGTTCGAGTCGAACCCATGTGGGTGCTGGGGACTGTAGGTACCTATCAGTACCGCAGGCAGCTAAATAAGCTAGAAGTTAGTGTAGTGCGACCTCTGCACAGTGTTCAGCTAAAGCTACCTGTAGAAGATTGGTGGTGTTCTCATACTACAGGCAGGCAGTTGATTTTGCTAGCTGCAGTATCAGTATATATATACAGTGGGGACGGAAAGTATTCAGACCCCCTTACATTTTTCACACTTTGTTATGTTGCAGCCATTTGCTAAAATCATTTAAGTAAATTTTTTCCTCATTAATGTACACACAGCACCCCATATTGTACACACAGCACCCCATATTGTACACACAGCACCCCATATTGTACACACAGCACCCCATATTGACAGAAAAACACAGAATTGTTGACATTTTTGCAGATTTGTTAAAAAAGAAAATCTGAAATATCACATGGTCCTAAGTATTCATACCCTTTGCTGTGACACTCATATATTTAACTCAGGTGCTGTCCATTTCTTCTGATCATCCTTGAGATGGTTCTACACCTTCATTTGAGTCCAGCTGTGTTTGATTATACTGATTGGACTTGATTAGGAAAGCCACAAACCTGCCTATATAAGACCTTACAGCTCACAGTGCATTTCAGAGCAAATGAGAATCATGAGGTCAAAAGAACTGCCTGAAGAGCTCAGAGACAGAATTTTGGCAAGGCACAGATCTGGCCAATGTTACAAAAAAATTCTGCTGCACTTAAGGTTCCTAAGAGCACAGTGGCCTCCATAATCCTTAAATGGAAGACATTTGGGACGACCAGAACCCTTCCTGGAGCTGGCCGTCCGGCCAACCTGAGCTATCGGAGGAGAAGAGCCTTGGTGAGGGAGGTAAAGAAGAACCCAAAGATCACTGTGGCTGAGCTCCAGAGATGCAGTCAGGAGATGGGAGAAAGTTGTAGAAAGTCAACCAATACTGCAGCCCTCCACCAGTCGGGGCTTTATGGCAGAGTGGCCCGATGGAAGCCTCTCCTTTTGCTAAAAAAAACACCTGAAGGACTCCAAGATGGTGAGAAATAAGATTCTCTGGTCTAATGAGACCAAGATAGAACTTTTTGGCCTTAATTCTAAGCGGTATGTGTGGAGAAAACCAGGCACTGCTTATCACCTGTCCGATACAGTCCCAACAGTGAAGCATGGTGGTGGCAGCATCATGCTGTGGGGGTGTTTTTCAGCTGCAGGGACAGGACGACTGGTTGCAATCGAGGGAAAGATGAATGCGGCCAAGTACAGGGATATCCTGGACGAAAACCTTCTCCAGAGTGCTCAGGACCTCAGACTGGGCCGAAGGTTTACCCTCCAACAAGACAATGACCCTAAGCACACAGCTAAAAAAAAGGAAAGGAGTGGCTTCAGAACAACTCCGTGACTGTTCTTGAATGGCCCAGCCAGAGCCCTGACTTAAACCCAATTCAGCATCTCTGGAGAGACCTAAAAATGGCTGTCCACCAACGTTTACCATCCAACCTGACAGAACTGGAGAGGATCTGCAAGGAGGAATGGCAGAGGATCCCCAAATCCAGGTGTGAAAAACTTGTTGTATCTTTCCCAAAAAGACTCATCAAAAGGGGCTTCTACTAAATACTGAGCAAGGGGTCTGAATACTTAGGACCATGTGATATTTCAGTTTTTCTTTTTTAATAAATCTGCAAAAATGTCAACAATTCTGTGTTTTTCTGTCAAAATGGGGTGCTGTGTGTACAATATGGGGTGATGTGTGTATAATATGGGGTGCTGTGTGTACAATATGGCGTGCTCTGTGTACATTAATGAGGAAAAAAATGAACTTAAATGATTTTAGCAAATGGCTGCAATATAGCAAAGAGTGGAAAATTTAAGGGGGTCTGAATACTTTCCGTCCCCACTGTATATATATATATATATATATATATATATATATATCCCAGCTTAGTGCAGCTACAGGCCATTAGTATGTCTGGAAGGCCAACAAGGAGAGGCAGACAGTCACAAGCCAATAAGAGAGGGCAAGCAGGCTCTGTGTCTAGTGCTGGTCGTGGAGACGGTGCATCCTCATCAGAACGTGGCCGTGGGACACGCTTGGCCTTTTTTTCGGCAGCTGGCCGTGTTGAGCCGCAACATGCGGAAGACTTGGTCGAGTGGATGACCAAGCCGTCCTCATCCTCCTCATCCTCTCTCACCCATGCTCAGGGTACTTTGTCTGGCAAAGCAGCGGCCTCTTCCCTCGGCTCAATGTCATCAGTGACTCCTTCCCTAGCCCCACCATGTCCTCCTGAGGAGTCCCTCGAACTGTTTGACCACAGTGTTGGGTACATGCTCCAGGAGGATGCCCAGCGTTTAGAAGGCTCTGATGATGATACTGAGCTAGATGAAGGCAGTAACGTGAGCACAGACAGAAGGGGTGCCCAAGAAGGACAGCAATCTGGCAGTCATGCTCCCCTTGCTGCAGCATACTGCCAGGTTTGCTCCAGTGATGAGGAGGGAGAGGATGATGAGGTCACTGATTCAACGTGGGTGCCTGATAGGAGAGAGGAGGAGGAGGAGGCACATCACCAACGAGGCAGGATGCCCTCCAGGGGCCAGCCTAAGGGCAGTACACTGACTGCATCACACCGCAAAGCTCCGCTGTAGGTGGTGGGGGAAAGTGGGTGCTGGGGGCTGTAGGTGCTTGGGAACAGTGGGTGCTGGGGGCTGTAGGTGATGGGAACAGTGGGTGCTGGGGGCTGTAGGTGGTGGGGACAGTAGGTGCTGGGGGCTGTAGGTGGTGGGGGAAAGTGGGTGTTGGGGGGCTGTAGGTGCTAAGGGACAGTGGGTGCTGGGGGCTGTAGGTGGTGGGGGACAGTGGGTTTAAGGACAGAAAGAACTCCTGCAGGGGAAAACTTCAGTCGCTCACCTCATGGATACAGGTGAAGATTCCCGGGCTGCCATCTTGGCTCCTCCTCCCAGTGCAGTCCTTTCCATTTTCGGCCAGGGAGGACACCGATGTTTGTGGGAGTCAGCCACGCCCCCGCCCTACCCACCATCTTGATCCGCTCAGGAGAATCTACCGGCTTCCAGCCCCTGGCTCAGAGGAAGGGGAGCTACTTTGCACCAGCAGCCAGCCAGATGGACCTGTGGGAGCCGCCTTTCTTCGCCACAACCTGCCAGGGGGGAACCGATCCTCTGGAGGCAGCTGCTTGCTACAGCCTGCAGATCGTGGCAGCCGGGAGTTCGCCCGGGGCCAGGTGGGTGTCCGGGAGCCCTCAGTCAAATGCGGAAGACTTGAGATGTCTGCTAAGCACACAGCCAAGATAACAAAGGAGTGGCTACGGGACAACTCTGTGGATGTCCTTGAGTGGCCGAGCCAGAGCCCCGACTTGAACCCGATTGAACATCTCTGGAGAGATCTGAAAATGCCTGTGCACCGATGCTCCTCATCCAACCTGATGAAGCTTGAGAGGTCCTACAAAGAAGAATGGGAGAAACTGCCCAAAAATAGGCGTGCCAAGCTTGTTGCATCATACTCAAAAAGACTTGAGGGTGTAATTGGTGCCAAAGGAGCTTCACCAAAGTATTGAGCAAAGGCTGTGATACTTATGTACATGGGAGGAGTCTGTGATACTTATGTACATGGGAGGAGCCTGTGATACTTAAGCCCTGTACACACGATCGGAAAATTGGACAACAGGTCGTCTGGTTTGTTTTGCATGCTAGTCGCATATCGAAAATGGAGAGGATACTAAAGTGACGAAAATTCTCGAATGACAGAATAAAAAATCGGAAGTGATGTCACGTGTATTTTGATTGTATTTTAGGATGACTACTGTACTGATTAAACAAAAATCGTTCGATCTGGTATGGTACGAGAAAAATTTTCATGTTTGTCTGATCTAATAATATTGGATGAACTGTCTAACGATCCGATTATCGTACGATCGCTTTGAAAGCTGTATTTTTCGTCCGATTTTTGGATTGTGTGTACCAGGCCATAATGTACATGGGATATATTTTGTTTTTTATTTTTAATAAATTTGCAAAGATTTCAAACAAACTTCTCTCACATTGTCATTATGGGGGATTGTTTGTAGAATTTTGAGGAAAATAATGAATTGAATCCATTTTGGAATAAGGCTGTAATTTAACAAAATGTGAAAAAAGTGAAGCCCTGTGAATACTTTCCGGATGTATTGTAAGAAAACTGTATAAAATGCAATATGAGAGCAGACATACTGAAAATAGATTTTGGGTTTAAATACATTTCTTATGATTGATGAATTACTATGTATCCATCATGCAGTGTCTGTGATCAATGTCAGGTGTGGAGGACTTTCCCAGAATAGGTAGAGAGCTGAAACTGAAACTAAATGATCTCTAAGCCATTCCCTCCCCACACCCAGAGGACACAACATACGTCTCTCTATATAATCCTTCATCCTGGAAGAAGGAACCGTCACTGCCAGAGGATGGGGGACCCCCAGTACCCGTACCCCGTCTCCCTTCAGTGGGGTGATGGCCCCCAGAGGCTGAAGAAACTAAAAAATAAACTTCTGCTGTATTTCCAGAAGAGGAGCGACTTTACCGGAGGAGAGTGTGAGATCCGAGACACCGACTGCACCCGGGGATACATCCTCATACACTTTAAGGAGGAGAAAGGTAGGTACTGGAGGGGTATTATTATACATTAGAAACCGTAGCAAGTGAGTACTGAGGACTGGAGGGGGATCCTCATATACTACAAGGAGGAGGGAGGTAAGTACTGAGGACTGGAAGGAATGCTCATACACTACAAGGAGGAAACAGGTAAGTACTGAGGACTGGAGGGAGATCCTCATACACTACAAGGAGGAGGAAACGGGTAAGTACTGAGGACTGGAGGGAGATCCTCATACACTACAAGGAGGAGGGAGGTAAGTACTGAGGACTGGAAGGAATGCTCATACACTACAAGGAGGAAACAGGTAAGTACTGAGGACTGGAGGGAGATCCTCATACACTACAAGGAGGAGGAAACGGGTAAGTACTGAGGACTGGAGGGAGATCCTCATACACTACAAGGAGGAGGGAGGTAAGTACTGAGGACTGGAGGGAGATCCTCATACACTACAAGGAGGAGGGAGGTAAGTACTGAGGACTGGAGGGAGATCCTCATACACTACAAGGAGGGGGGAGGTAAGTACTGAGGACTGGAGGGAGATCCTCATACACTACAAGGAGGAGGGAGGTAAGTACTGAGGACTGGAGGGGATCCTCATACACTACAAGGAGGAGGAAGGTAAGTACTGAGAACTGGAGGGGATCCTCATACACTACAAGGAGGATGGAGGTAAGTACTGAGGACTGGAGGGGGATCCTCATACACTACAAGGAGGAGGGAGGTAAGTACTGAGGACTGGAGGGGGATCCTCATACACTACAAGGAGGAGGGAGGTAAGTACTGAGGACTAGAGGGGATTCTCATACACTACAAGGAGAAGGGAGGTAAGTACTGAGGACTGGAGGGGATCCTCATACACTACAAGGAGGAGGGAGGTAAGTACTGAGGACTGGAGGGGATCCTCATACACTACAAGGATGAGGGAGGTAAGTACTGAGGACTGGAGGGGGATCCTCATACACTACAAGGAGGAGGGAGGTAAGTACCGAGGACTGGAGGAAGATCCTCATACACTACAAGGAGGAGGGAGGTAAGTACTGAGGACTGGAGGGGATCCTCATACACTACAAGGAGGAAACAGGTAAGTACTGAGGACTGGAGGGAGATCCTCATACACTACAAGGAGGGGGGAGGTAAGTGGTATCTGATATTTCTGGTATGTGTGTTGCCTATCCCTGTACAGATGACAGCGGTTGTTCTGAGTAGGTGTGAGGTGTGGCTGTGGTTGTCACGTCCCCTGAGGGAAGTATGTAAAGTCATCATTTAAACTTCTGTGACACATTCAAGAAAATACTTTATGTAAGTCCTGGACTGATAATAGGAGGAAATATCTGCTGAGGGGAATAAGAAGAGTCAATTGCTGAGCTCCCTCTGGGAATGCCAAAAAAGTTCTGGTAATTTTCTAGATTATTAGGCAAGGGGTTGTCAAACAAATGGCATGGGGGGCTGGGCGCTGCCCTAAATTATATGTACAAAGCAAAAAATAAAAAATTCCTGTGACGGGGAGCTGTGGTTTTAGTAATGTCACGCCTGGGGGACGCCCTAAACCGGCCTGTGAAGTGTCACATCTGTACGATTTATACAACCCAAACCAAGTCAAGGATGCATAATACCATTACAGGCTGATATCATATACATCATCAGAACTACAAAGTCAGCTCACCTAATAGGAGCATAGAAAATACAATATAATTGCAATTTGTTCAATTATAAGCAAATTTGAGAGGGTGCGGTGGTAACCATCTCCAACGTTTCCAACCCAATACTGACATTTAACTATTTGCCCTTTTTTGACACTACCACACTGCGTTACTTTAGATGACAATTGCACGGTTGTGCGATGCTGTACCCAAACAAAATTGACGTCCTTTTTTCCCACAAAAAGAGCCTTCTTATGGTGGTATTTGATCACCTCTGCGGTTTTTATTTTTTTGTGCTATAAACAAAAAAAGACCGGCAATTTTGAAAAAAAAAACTATATTTTTTACTTTCTGCTACAAAACATCAAATATTTATTCCAATATAGTATTGTATATATAGTATATTATAGTATTCTGCTACATATTTTTTGTTAAAAAAAATCCCAATAAGTGTATATTGATTGGTTTGCGCAAAAGTTATCACATCTACAAACTATGGGATTGAACATTAACTGACACTTTTTTTTATTTTTTTTATTGATATATCTTTATTGAAATTATCATTACAAAAATGATAAAAATCCCCAACACAATTCACAGCATAAAGGCATAAAAGTATGCAATTGGGCTCATAAGAGCCTTAAAGAGGTATTCCACATGGGAAAATAAAATAAAAGTCAGCAGCTACAATAACTGTACAAATCCTGCAGCTGCTGACTTTTAATATATGGACACTTACCTGTCCAGGGAGCCCGCAATGTTGTCACCCCAGCCAATTTTTGGAATGGCTGTTGGGTGCTGCCACCACCATTTGTCGTAAGGGAAACCGGCAGTGAAGCCTTTCGGCTTTCTAATTAGCCCGGCGGCGGAGGAAGGAGGAGGGGTGCCAAACTTCAGAGTGACAGCGCCCTCTCCCGGAAATGGGTAAGGTTATATGTCAAAAACAGGTACCTGTTCTCCCCTCCCCCCTGAAAGGTGGCAGATGTGGCACTGAAAAGGTGGGGGGGAGGAAGCAGATAAGCTGAGCTTCCACTTTTGGGTGGAACTCCGCTTTAAGTATTTTTAATAATATACATACAGATGTTGACATTAAATTGCCCTAAAAAATATTGGGAAAGAATTGAGCTGTATGCTCTGTCCTGTGATGCTGAGCTGTATGCTCTGTCCTGTGATGCTGAGCTGTATGCTCTGTCCTGTGATGCTGAGCTGTATGCTCTGTCCTGTGATGCTGAGCTGTATGCTCTGTCCTGTGATGCTGAGCTGTATGCTCTGTCCTGTAATGCTGGGCTATATACTCTGTCCTGTGATTCTGTGGTGCTGTATACTTTGTCCTGTGGTGCTGGGGCTGTATAATCTCTCCTGTGATGCTGGGGCTGTATACGCTCCCCTGTGATGCTTGGGGCTGTATACTCTGTCCTGTGAGGCTGGGGCTGTATACTCTGTCCTGTGATGCTGGGGCTATATACTCTGTCCTGTGATTCTGTGGTGCTGTATACTCTGTCCTGTAATGCTGGGGCTGTATACCCTGTCCTGTAATGCTGGGGCTGTATACCCTGTCCTGTAATGCTGGGGCTGTATACCCTGTCCTGTAATGCTGGGGCTGTATACCCTGTCCTGTAATGCTGGGGCTGTATACCCTGTCCTGTAATGCTGGGGCTGTATACCCTGTCCTGTAATGCTGGGGCTGTATACCCTGTGCTGTAATGTTGGGGCTGTAAACTCTGTCCTGTGGTGCTGGGGCTGTAAACTCTGTCCTGTGGTGCTGGGGCTGTATACTCTGTCCTGTGGTGCTGGGGCTGTATACTCTGTCCTGTGGTGCTGGGGCTGTATACTCTGTCCTGTGGTGCTGGGGCTGTATACTCTGTCCTGTGGTGCTGGGGCTGTATACTATGTCCTGTGGTGCTGGGGCTGTATACTATGTCCTGTGGTGCTGGGGCTGTATACTCTGTCCTGTGGTGCTGGGGCTGTATACTCTGTCCTGTGGTGCTGGGGCTGTATACTCTGTCCTGTGGTGCCAAGCTGTAAACTCTGTCCTGTGGTGCCAAGCTGTAAACTCTGTCCTGTAATGTTGGTGCTGGTACTGTACTCTGTCCTGTGGTGCTGGGGCTGTATACTCTGTGCTGTGATGCTGAGCTGTATACTCTGTCCTGTGATGCTGAGCTGTATACTCTGTCCTGTGATTCTGTGGTGCTGTAAACTCTGTCCTGTAATGCTGGGGCTGTATACTCTGTCCTGTGTTGCTGGGGCTGTATACCCTGTCCTGTAATGCTGAGCTGTATACTCTGTGCTGTGGCTGTATACTCTGTCCTGTGATGCCTTGCTGTAAACTCTGTCCTGTAATGTTGGGGCTGTAAACTCTGCCCTTTGGTGCTGTATACTCTGTCCTGTGGTGCTGGGGCTGTATACTCTGTCCTGTGATGCTGAGCTGTATACTCTGTCCTGTAATGCTGGGACTATATACCCTGTCCTGTGATGCTGGGGCTGTATACCCTGTCCTGTGATGCTGGGGCTGTATACCCTGTCCTGTGATGCTGGGGCTGTATACCCTGTCCTGTGATGCTGGGGCTGTATACCCTGTCCTGTGATGCTGGGGCTGTATACCCTGTCCTGTGATGCTGGGGCTGTATACCCTGTCCTGTGATGCTGGGGCTGTATACCCTGTCCTGTGATGCTGGGGCTGTATACCCTGTCCTGTGATGCTGGGGCTGTATACCCTGTCCTGTGATGCTGGGGCTGTATGCTCTCTCCTGTGAGGCTGGGGCTGTATACTCTGTGCTGTGATTCTGTGGTGCTGTATACTATGTGCTGTGGTGCTGTATACTCTGTGCTGTGGTGCTGTATACTCTGTCCTGTGATGCTGAGCTGTATACCCTGTCCTGTGATGCTGAGCTGTATACCCTGTCCTGTGATGCTGAGCTGTATACCCTGTCCTGTGATGCTGAGCTGTATACCCTGTCCTGTGATGCTGAGCTGTATACCCTATCCTGTGCTGCTGAGCTGTATACCCTGTCCTGTGCTGCTGAGTTGTATACCCTGTCCTGTGCTGCTGAGTTGTATACCCTGTCCTGTGCTGCTGAGTTGTATACTCTGTCCTGTGCTGCTGAGTTGTATACTCTGTCCTGTGCTGCTGAGTTGTATACTCTGTCCTGTGCTGCTGAGTTGTATACTCTGTCCTGTGCTGCTGAGTTGTATACTCTGTCCTGTGCTGCTGAGTTGTATACTCTGTCCTGTGCTGCTGAGTTGTATACTCTGTCCTGTGCTGCTGAGTTGTATACTCTGTCCTGTGCTGCTGAGTTGTATACTCTGTCCTGTGCTGCTGAGTTGTATACTCTGTCCTGTGATGCTGGGGGCTGTATACTCTGTCCTGTGATGCTGGGGGCTGTATACTTTGTCCTGTGATGCTGGGGGCTGTATACTCTGTCCTGTGAGGCTGGGGCTGTATACTATGTCCTGTGATGCTGGGGCTGTATACTCTGTCCTGTGATGCTGAGCTGTATACTCTGTCCTGTGATTCTGTGGAACTGTATACTCTGTCCTGTGCTGCTGAGTTGTATACTCTGTCCTGTGCTGCTGAGTTGTATACTCTGTCCTGTGCTGCTGAGTTGTATACTCTGTCCTGTGAGGCTGGGGCTATATACTGTGTCCTGTAATGCTGGGGGCTGTATACTGTGTCCTGTGATGCTGGGGGCTGTATACTCTGTCCTGTGATGCTGGGGGCTGTATACCCTGTCCTGTGATGCTGGGGCTGTATACCCTGTCCTGTGATGCTAAGCTGTATACTCTGTCCTGTGAGGCTGGGGCTGTATACCCTGTCCTGTGATGCTGGGGCTGTATACCCTGTCCTGTGATGCTGGGGCTGTATACCCTGTCCTGTGATGCTGGGGCTGTATACCCTGTCCTGTGATGCTGGGGCTGTATACCCTGTCCTGTGATGCTGGGGCTGTATACCCTGTCCTGTGATGCTAAGCTGTATACTCTGTCCTGTGAGGCTGGGGCTGTATACTCTGTGCTGTGATTCTGTGCTGCTGTATACTCTGTGCTGTGGCTGTATACTCTGTCCTGTGATGCCGTGCTGTAAACTTTGTCCTGTAATGTTGGGGCTGTAAACTCTGCCCTTTGGTGCTGTATACTCTGTCCTGTGGTGCTGGGGCTGTATACTCTGTCCTGTGATGCTGAGCTGTATACTCTGTCCTGTAATGCTGGGGCAGTATACCCTGTCCTGTAATGCTGGGGCTGTATACTCTGTCCTGTGATGCTGAGTTGTATACTCTGTCCTGTGATGCTGAGTTGTATACTCTGTCCTGTGCTGCTGAGTTGTATACTCTGTCCTGTGCTGCTGAGTTGTATACTCTGTCCTGTGCTGCTGAGTTGTATACTCTGTCCTGTGCTGCTGAGTTGTATACTCTGTCCTGTGCTGCTGAGTTGTATACTCTGTCCTGTGCTGCTGAGTTGTATACTCTGTCCTGTGCTGCTGAGTTGTATACTCTGTCCTGTGCTGCTGAGTTGTATACTCTGTCCTGTGCTGCTGAGTTGTATACTCTGTCCTGTGCTGCTGAGTTGTATACTCTGTCCTGTGCTGCTGAGTTGTATACTCTGTCCTGTGCTGCTGGGGGCTGTATACTCTGTCCTGTGATGCTGGGGGCTGTATACTCTGTCCTGTGATGCTGGGGGCTGTATACTCTGTCCTGTGATGCTGGGGGCTGTATACTCTGTCCTGTGATGCTGGGGGCTGTATACTCTGTCCTGTGATGCTGGGGGCTGTATACTCTGTCCTGTGAGGCTGGGGCTGTATACTCTGTCCTGTGATGCTGGGGGCTGTATACTCTGTCCTGTGATGCTGGGGGCTGTATACTCTGTCCTGTGATGCTGGGGGCTGTATACTATGTCCTGTGATGCTGGGGGCTGTATACTCTGTCCTGTGATGCTGGGGGCTGTATACTCTGTCCTGTGATGCTGGGGGCTGTATACTCTGTCCTGTGAGGCTGGGGGCTGTATACTCTGTCCTGTGAGGCTGGGGGCTGTATACTCTGTCCTGTGAGGCTGGGGGCTGTATACTCTGTCCTGTGAGGCTGGGGGCTGTATACTCTGTCCTGTGAGGCTGGGGGCTGTATACTCTGTCCTGTGATGCTGAGCTGTATACTCTGTCCTGTGATTCTGTGGTGCTGTATACTCTGTCCTGTGATGCTGAGCTGTATACTCTGTCCTGTGATGCTGAGCTGTATGCCCTGTCCTGTGATGCTGAGTTGTATACTCTGTCCTGTGATGCTGAGTTGTATACTCTGTCCTGTGATGCTGAGTTGTATACTCTGTCCTGTGATGCTGAGTTGTATACTCTGTCCTGTGATGCTGAGTTGTATACTCTGTCCTGTGATGCTGAGTTGTATACTCTGTCCTCTGAGGCTGGGGCTGTATACTCTGTGCTGTGATTCTGTGGTGCTGTATACTCTGTGCTGTGGCTATATACTCTGTCCTGTGATGCCGTGCTGTAAACTTTGTCCTGTAATGTTGGGGCTGTAAACTCTGCCCTTTGGTGCTGTATACTCTGTCCTGTAATGCTGGGGCTGTATACCCTGTCCTGTGATGCTGAGTTGTATACTCTGTCCTGTGATGCTGAGTTGTATACTCTGTCCTGTGATGCTGAGTTGTATACTCTGTCCTGTGATGCTGAGTTGTATACTCTGTCCTGTGCTGCTGAGTTGTATACTCTGTCCTGTGCTGCTGAGTTGTATACTCTGTCCTGTGCTGCTGAGTTGTATACTCTGTCCTGTGCTGCTGAGTTGTATACTCTGTCCTGTGCTGCTGAGTTGTATACTCTGTCCTGTGCTGCTGAGTTGTATACTCTGTCCTGTGCTGCTGAGTTGTATACTCTGTCCTGTGCTGCTGAGTTGTATACTCTGTCCTGTGCTGCTGAGTTGTATACTCTGTCCTGTGCTGCTGAGTTGTATACTCTGTCCTGTGCTGCTGAGTTGTATACTCTGTCCTGTGCTGCTGAGTTGTATACTCTGTCCTGTGCTACTGAGTTGTATACTCTGTCCTGTGCTGCTGAGTTGTATACTCTGTCCTGTGCTGCTGAGTTGTATACTCTGTCCTGTGCTGCTGAGTTGTATACTCTGTCCTGTGCTGCTGAGTTGTATACTCTCTCCTGTGAGACCGGGGCTGTATACTCTGTGCTGTGATGCTGAGTTGTATACTCTGTCCTGTGATGCTGAGTTGTATACTCTGTCCTGTGATGCTGAGTTGTATACTCTGTCCTGTGAGGCTAAGTTGTATACTCTGTCCTGTGAGGCTGGGGCTGTACACTGTGTCCTGTAATGCTGGGGGCTGTACACTGTGTCCTGTAATGCTGGGGGCTGTACACTGTGTCCTGTAATGCTGGGGGCTGTATACTCTGTCCTGTGATGCTGAGCTTTATACTCCTGACATTTTGGGTGGAAACAAGTGGAATACAGGGGACGGAGTGGGTGGATTCTATAACTCCTAGCTTCCATTGCCATTCCACAAAATTAGAAGGTTTATCAGAAAAGATCTTGGTTAGGAAAAACTTATAAAGGAGGGAAACAGTATTTTTTGGGAGATCAGATTGTATACATAGCGACTCAAAAACTAACTGACACTTTGTGGGAACCAGTGACACTAATACAGTGATCAGTGCTAACAATTAGACCTGTGTAATTTGTTTCGTTACGAATTCGTTTTTCACGTAAATTCTGCAAATTCATTAATACAGAAGTATTCGAATTAACGAAAACCCGTTTAACCAATTTTTCCAAAAATTTTTAAATTCAAAAATCCGAAAATAAGAATGAAGATCTGAAAATTCAAAAAGAACAAAAATCTGAAAATAAGAACAACTATTTCTAACTATTAAATTATAAGTATTGGAATTTTCTTTCAAATTTTTCTGTAATGAATACTAATTTATCCGAACTTACGGATTATCCGAAATAACGAATGGAACATAATGAATTAATAATAAATAATAATAAAAACTTTTTATTCTTCTTCTTATTATTTATTATTATTAAGTTTCTTTAACCTAGATGCGGCATTCGTTATTTCGGATAATTCTTAATTTTGTATATGTTACGTTCATAAATAGCCAAATTTGAAAGGAAATTCCGGGGGGCGTGGCCGGGATGTGAGACCAAGAGGACGTGTAGTGCCTGAGCTCCGCTCCTGTTATCATCCTGCCTTTCATTTGGACTCTATTTTCTTCCACTGGAAGCTTCCATAAGACATCCTGGGCCCCAAGAAGACATCGGGCATCCCGCGGGTCCCTCTGCTGTCATGAGGCAGGCTGAGATCCTCCTGTAAACCCGCGAATACCTCTCGCTACTCCTCTCCTCCAGCAGCCATATTGGCCACGAGGCTTCCTGCACGCACCATGTCAGCAGCTACCCAATCTCCTGCCGGACCATCTGAGGCAGCTAATCCCACCACAGCAGACATCCTTGCTGCTATTAAAGCCTGCAACGATGCGGTTAAATCCTGTAAGGATACGCTCACGGTAAAGATTGACTATATGGCCACAGACATCAGCCTAATCCGCTATGATCTAAACAAATTTAGATCTAGGATGTCGGAGGCAGAGGATCGCATCTTACAACTTGAAGACAACACTAGTGCGGATTCTAGAGAGGTCGTGCCCTACAAATCCAAGTCAAAGCGCTTCAGGATAAATCCATAGATACAGAGAACAGACTCAGATGGAATAACATCCGTATCCTTGGCCTGCCTAAGCGGGCGGAAGGCCCCAGGCTGGCAGAGTTCGCTGAATCCTTCCTAATCCAGCTGCTGGATCTACCCGCCATGCCCTCCACATTTGTGGTGGAGAGGGCTCACAGAGTATCCCCTACGCCACCTATTCCAGGGACTCCACCGCTGCATTTTCTCTTGAAATTACTGAACTATCGTGACCGGATTCTGGCGGCGGCCAGACAGAAGCAGGATTTCAAATATGAGAGCGCTAAGATCCTTCTCTATCGGGATTACTTGCCGAGGGTTCAGCAGAAGCGACACTTTTTTACAGAGGTCCATAAGTGGCTCAGAGAAAAGGGCCTCAAGTTCAGCCTTCTCTATCCTAGTAAGCTTCGGATTGTGGATGGTGATCGTGTCCGATTCTTTGACACCCCGTCGACGGCAGCATCCTGGTTAGATGGCCGTTAACCCACTCGTGTGAGGTTACACTGGAAAAGATGCACTCCACTGGCTGGATCACTGCAAGTATTTGGGCTTCGGCCCTATGAGCCCCGTTGGGCATTTATTTTCAGTTGACTCTGTCTGTCTTTGTTACCCTGAAGCTTGCCTGTTAGCCTTTAGGATCCAGGCAAAGATGCTGTCCTTAAATGCCTGATGTTCTTGGACTTGAGAGCCAGGATTCAGCATAACAGCCACTGTCATAGAGTCCACTGTTTGGGGCCAACCCTAATTAGACGCCTGACATTACCTACTGTACATTAGCTTAATTATCACTTCTGGAACTAATTGCTGATTCTCCCATTGACTGCATATTCCTTGTGGTCCTCCACAGACCCTCTCCTCCACTCCCTCTCCCCTCTTCCCCTCTCCCTGATCCCACGGATTTACTGCCACTTATTGCGGTTGGCAGTTGGGATTGTGCTCTTTACAGTCCGTGCCCCCCCCCACCTCTTCCTGGAGTGTGCACCTTGTGAGACTGACAGTGTTTGCTCTGACGAGCTGGGCTAGATCAAGACCTGTTCACAACACAGTACTCTGTTTGCAAGTCAAGTCTTTAAGGTTTTATGTGTGATAGAGTTCTTTAAGGTCAATTTTGACTTGTGCACTATTTCTGCATCACAAAGTAGATCCGTCTTAGTGTAGGGAGCCTCCTGCAGAGCAGTTCAATATCCCACATCACGTAATCGAGATATGGTATCTGTCATGTCCCGGAATGTGAGGGGCCTCAATTCCAAGTTTAAGAGGGCTCTTTTATTTCAGTATGTCAAACTACACACTCCACAGATTTTGATTTAGCAGGAAATGCATTTAACAGGCAGCAAGCTGATGGCCCTAAAGACCCTGGGTACAGAGGGCATTCCATGCCTCATACTCTACTTATGCTAGAGGAGTCTCAATTCTGATCCACAGATCCCTCCCCTGTGTTGTTGAGGCGGTACACTCTGACCCACAGGGCAGGTATGTTCTGCTGGTGCTTACAATCTGGCAGCGGAGGTACATTATAGCTGGTATTTATGTCCCTCCCCCTTTCAAACACGAGGTATTGTATGCTGTTCTAGAGAGGATTACACCCTACTGTCCTGCTAAACTGTTGCTGACGGGACACTTTAATGCCATCTTGTCTCCTAATCTAGACAGACCCACACCTCCTAAGTCCTGTTATGGAGACAAATAAATCTCATCAAAATGAAGATTCTCCCTAAATTCAATTATCTGTTTTCGGAACTCCCCTCAATCCCCCCAATCCTTTTTGCACTTGAACAGAATTTTTTCCTCCTTTTTTTTTTTTTTTTTTTTTTTTGGGGGGTCCACGCCAGCCTAGGTATAAGGTGACCACCCTGATGCGCCCCACCTCGCAAGGGGGGCTGGCATTTGTAGATTGCCAGAAATACTTTCTTGCAACCCAGCTGGTCACTGCGGCCTGGCGGCTGATGTACAACTCCGCAGTAATTGTGGAAGCCGCAGTGGTCGGGTCTGTGGAAGCACTGTCCAATCTACTTTTTAGAGGGCGCAAAGCCCCATATGCTATAACTCCCTCCATGCTTACAACCCTTCGAGCATGGAGGGCAGGGTCGGTCTGTGAGCGATACCCAAGATCTGCAGTTTCTCCAAATGCCCCCCTGTGGAATAACCCTAACCTATCACATTTGTTTACACTTCCTGATCCTATAGTGTGGGCCAAGTGTAACATCAAACGGCTCTCAGATGTTGCCACAGACAACTCTATTTGCTCTATTGACCATCTAGTATCACATTTCAATGTCCCAACTTCGTATTTATTTCACTACCTGCAGTTGTCCCATGCTTTCAAAAGTCAATTCCCCTCTACAGAGAGACAATTAGTACAATGTGACCTTGAAAGAATTACAAGATACGAGTGTGCAGAGAAACCCACCTCTGTCTTGTATGCCCATCTCCTCAGACTCTCCTCTCCAGAGCTGTCCGCTCTTCACCAGCGCTGGTCGCAGGATGTTCCGGAGCTCTGGTGGAGGAACTGGTACCTAGAGAAGCAGAGAGGACCCCTGCTCCTGTTTTATGCCAGGAAAATGATTACCTTATGTTGGAAGAAACAGGCTCCACCCCCCCTCTCCTTATGGAAGTCACATGTTAATACCACAATACCCCGATCTATAGAGATACCTATTATCATCGAGGATGCCCTAAGAAATATGATAAAGTATGGTCCAAGCGGTTAGCAGAACCATCTACAGCATCATCTGATTGAGGAGGTGTGACTCATCCTACATCATCCCTTCCTAGTTTTCCATGTCCTCTCCTCACCTATTTATCCTCCTTACTGAGAGGCCCCACATGTATTGACAGGTTACTGAACAGAAGGTATTTCTGTCTCCTGCTCCTGGTCCTTCTAGAGCACTAGATTCTAAACCAATTTATAATTCAGTCCAGCCGAGACCGGCATGTGATTTGTGTGTTCTCCTTGTTATGCATCACCTTGCAGAGACCCCCACGTGGGTACTTTCTGTTGCCCGGCTGGGACGTATCCATTATTTTTATTTATTTATTTTCTCTTTTGTCCCTGTATGTTTCGGGTTCTATATATAATAATATAAAGGAAAAAATGGCCGCGCTAATCAATTGGGAATCTTGAAATAAAATAAATATTACGTGTACAAATACATAATGCGTAAATTGGCTCTGCATGGAAGTGTGAATAACATATAGAAAAATAATCCACATCCAAATTCATAGATTGAAAAGTTTCATGTGTGTGAACCAATATACATACATGAAACTTTTGCAATATATGAATTTATGTGGATTTCTCCTTAAATGTCCTTCCTTATTGCTATGGATGAGTATATTTTTCTATATATTATTCACACTTCCATGCAGAGCTAATTTACGCATTATGTATTTGTACACATAATATTTATTTTATAATCTCCATTTTTATTAAATTTTTACAAATAAACAGTTCAAACATACATTGATGGTATAACCACACCATCAAGAAAACATCATACAAACTATCATAACAGAAACATCCAAACAAAGGAAAAAAAAAGAAATAATATTTATTTTCTTTCAAGATTCCTAATTGATTAGCGCAGCCATTCTTTCCTTTATATGTGTTTTTGCGTGGGTATCGCATGTTTTCTGTGTCGCAGCTTTTTCATCACACGAGTACATTTATCACTACACATCTTTAGCGTGGCACATGCCCCCTGTATTTAACATTCTATATATAATAAACAGGTTTATAAAAAAAAAAAAAAAATTTTGAAAAGGAAATTTCAATACCTATAATTTAATAGTTAGTGATTATTCGTTATTTCGGATTTTTGATTTATCGAATTTTCAGATTACTGAATTTTCAAATTTACGAATTTTCAAATTTACAAATACCACATCTAAACGAATGGAACATAACAAATTCAAATTTTTCTGAAGTTATATTTGAAATAACGAATTTCGATCAGAATGAATGACCTTTAAAAAAACGAAAAGTAAAATAAAAATGAATAAAACCTAAAACTAACACATTTTTCGGCAGTGCACATGTCTACTAAAAATATGCACTGTCACTGTACTAATAACACTGGCTGGGATTAACATCAGAGGCGATCAAAGGGTTAACTGTGTGCCTAGCTGTTTTTTTACTGTAATAGGGGAGGTGCTTCTACTAAGGGAAGGCTTGGATTTGTGTTCCCTACTGACGGAACGGCGATCTGCCTTGTTTACATAGACTGCCATTCTGCTTCTGTACCGAATGATCAGCCGATGCCAGTGGACATCGAGTCCACAGTACCCACCTTTTGGGAGCGAGCCGGCGCACACTCACACCTGCTACTCGGAAGTGCAGGATTATGTATATATACGCAAACAGTAAAAATGCTATGGGGCGGTCGTCAAGTGGTTAATAAGTCATCTCAGCCCCTGGAGATTTACCCCACATGCGACACTGGAAACAAATAAAGTGTCCTTTTTACCCACAAATAGAACTTTGTTTTGGTGGTATTTGATCACCTCCCAAACACAGGACTCTTGGCTCGCAGTGGTGTAATCACAGATACAAAAGAGAAGACCGTGCTTGTTTAGTCCCTCTGAGATAGAATGAAGGTTACAATATAACCTCTGTCTAATGTATTAGGCTTCATAAATCAAGCTAGATCTGATGTCTCACAATGTTCTCTGATATGCTGCAGGCAGGTATATCACAGAACATTGTGAGACATCAGATCTAGCTTGATTTAGGAAGCCTGATACATTAGACGGAGGTTATATTGTAACCTTCATTCTATCTCAGAGGGACTAAACAAGCACATTCTTCTCTTTTGTATCTATGATTACACCACTGCAAGCCAAGAGTCCTGTGTTTGGGAGAGGCTAGTTTAACCATTTCCTCTGAATTGGTCCTGTCTTACTCCTTTACGGAGTGACGTGTATCGTTGGGGGTGCCCTCTGTGGAGCTGCTGTGGCTGGTGAGGACTATTGCCCACTCCAGGGACAAAAGTGCTTATTCCTTTGGACGTATATTCCGCCGAGATTAAACCTATCACCCCTGAAGAAGAGGTTCCCCTTGAATTACCTCGAAACGTTGGGTCATTTCTATTGTGTATTACCATTTTTCAATAGAATTGGTTAATGTCTCATATTTAATTCCAACATCCATTCATGTGCATCCATTTTAGATGTTTTGGTATATGTCATAGTTATCAACTTTTTATATTCTTCTACAATAATTATAATTTTTTTAATTGAATATCTTTTTTACTGTTGTACTAATATTCAATGCCAGTGTCCCAACGTAAAGTCCCATTAGAGGACATACACTCCTTTTGAGCGACTTCTTCCATTGGACCTGTACAGCACCCTGCCAGAGCAAACCTTTGGTATAGCATATATGGGACCAAGGAGCTGGATCCCAGGGTCCAGCCCTCAAAAGAGGAGCATTACAGACAGCAACCTCGTCTTCTTCCTCGAGGCTTGGGTACCATTCACTTTGGCGTTTTTTGGCACTTTGAATGGATCCCATAGCATGGACCCTTGATCCTGTCAAGGATCTTAACAGAGCTCTCTTAGCACATCATTAACCATGACCAACACCTTTTAGACACTGGCAAAAAAACTGAGGTACTTCCTGTATGGGAGGGGTTATATAGAGGGGGACTTCCTGTCTTTTGAGTGTACCAGTGTCCATTCACCTATAGGTGGCGTATAACCCACATAGTAATTACTATGGTGCTCTGTGTCCCGTGATGTACGATAAAGAAATTGCGATATTTACTTCAATAATACAATAAATATAATATATGAACTATTCTTTCTGAAAGATGGTTATGGATTACCTCTATCTATTGCATATATGTATTAACTTGTCTAACCCTATAATTAGCTAATCTATTGAGACTCTGATAAGTACAATGATGTAAGGTCATCTATGAAAGTAAACACACTGCTTAGTAAAACAATATCTTTCATTTATTTCCCAAGAAAATAGGAATATGCAAATAGTATAACAGTAGAACATCAAAAATACTTATCACAATCCTCTATACATCATCTCATTGGCTGGGCTCAAGATGGCAAAAGAGGGCCATAGCCATGAGGCTCAGGCCAAATCCAGGATCCAAACGGAAAAGGGGCTATTTCTATTTTGTGTGTACTTTTTACATTCATTCACCCCCACTTGCCTCCCGTCCAATAAGATATTGCCAAGAGGTAGTCCTTGTAATATATTATATTGGCCTCTAGGGGCAGCATTGCCCATGTATCATCTCTATGAGCCCTGAGCCGTCTTCAGTGTTAGCTAGCCCTTATTCTCTTTGAGGCCTGTAATCACACATATCACACCAGGTGGGCTTGAGCCAAGCCCTTGTTAAACTTGCTCACTTCCATATGCAGATTCTGCTATGCTACAAAGCTTTGATGTTAACTGGTTACATTCCAACTTTGGGACCATCTGCTTGTCTCCTTCAGGGAGTGAAATACCAGAACTTTGATATTCAACCACATGTTGCCTTCCAACACCTAATCTGGGGGTGGTACACCTGACACGCAGCATTTTGCATATAGGTGGTCCTGTGACCTGTGACATTTTCTTATCATGATTCTCCTTGTCTTCCAGCGCGGGATCGAGTCCTCCAGAAAGGGCGCCATCTGCTGAAACTGCCCAATGGGGAAGAAGTACCTTTGACCGTCTCACTGCCGAACACCAGGAGTCCGGACACGGCGGGGAATCCACCAGGATTGGCCAATGTAAGAAAATCAACCAGAAAATCGACCTAACCCTACAAAAATAAATAAGTAAATAAATTTACCCCTAATCTTTAACCGCTTGCCGACCAGCGCACGACAATATACGTCAACACAATGGCATGCACAGGCGTATGGGCGTACAGGTATGTCCCCTTTTAAGACGCAGCATTGTGGGCGCTCCCGCCACGAGCTCCGTGAGTTAGACCGCGGGTCCCGCGGACTCGATGTCTTCCGGGAGTCCTGCGATCATCTCACAGAGAGGAAGAACAGGGAAATGCTAATGTAAAAAAGCATTTCCCCATTCTTCCTAGAGACAGGACACTGATAACAGCTCCCTATAATCAGGAGGGGTGATCAGTGTAGTGTCACACGTAGCCCATCCCCCCCCTACAGTTAGAACACATCCCTAGGACACACTTAACCCCTTCAGCGCCCCCTACTGGTTAACCCCTTCACTGCCAGTGTCATTACACAGTAATAATGCATTTTTATAGCACTGATCGCTGTATAAATGACAATGGTCCCAAAATGGCGTCAAGTGTCCAATCTGTCCGCCACAATGTTGCAGTCACGATAAAAATCGCTGATTGCTGCCATTACTAGTAAAAAAAAAAAATTATTAATAAAAATGCCATGAAACTATCCCCTATTTTGTAGACGCTATAACTTTTGCGCAAACCAATGAATAAACGCGATTGCAATATTTTTTTTTTACCAAAAATATGTAGAAGAATACATATCAGCCTAAACTGAGGAGAAAATTTGTTTTTTATATATTTGTTGGGGATATTTATTATAGCAAAAAGTAAAAAATAATGCTTTTTTTTTCAAAATTGTCGCTCATTTTTTTGTTTATAGTGCAAAAAATAAAAACCGCAGAGGTGATTAAATACCACCAAAAGAAAGCTCTATTTGTGGGGAAAAAAGGATGTTAGTTTTGTTTGGGAGCCAGGTCGAACGACCACGCAATTGTCCGTTAAAGTGACGCAGTGCTGAATCGCAAAAACTGCTCTGGTCTTTGGGCAGCCAAATGGTCCAGGGCTGAAGTGGTTAAACCCTTACAAAAAAAAGTAAAAAACGTATTAAATAAATAGATAAAGGATGATGAAAAACAGCTACAATTGATGAAACAGATGATATTTTTCTCAGCTAATTAAAAAAATGCCAAAGCTCAAGAACGCTTTAACCACTTCAGCCCCGGAAGGATTCACCCCCCTTAATGACCGGGCCATTTTTTGCGATATGGCACGGTTGTGCGAAGTTGTACCCAAACAAACTTTGTCCTTTTTCTTCCCACAAATAGAACTTTCTTTTGGTGGTATTTGATCACCTCCTGCTGTTTTTATTTTTTGCGCTACAAACAAAAAAAGACAATTTTGAAAAAAAAAAGCAATATTTTTTACTTTCTGCTATTAAACATCCAATTTAAAAAAATGTTTAAAAAATCGAATTTCCTCATAAAGTTAGGCCAATATGAATTCTGCTACATATTTTTGGTATAAAAAATCCCAATCAGAGTATATTGATTGGTTTGCACAAAAGTGATAGCGTCTACAAGCTATGAGATTTTTTTTTTCTTTCTTACTAGTATTGGCGGCGATCAGCGACTTATAGCAGGACTGGAATATTGTGGTGCACAAATCGGGCACTGAGTGACACTTTTTTGGGACCAGTGAGACCAATACAGTGATCAGTGCAAAAAAAATGCAATGTCCTGTCACTGTATAAATGATACTGGCAGGGAAGGGGTTAACATCAGGGGTGATCAAAGGGTTAAATGTGCCCATAGGGAGTGCTTGCTACGTGTGTGTGTGTGTGTGTGTGTGTGTGTGTGTGTGGGGGGGTGGGTCGTCTGAGAAAAGACAGAGATCCATGTTCCAGCTTAGCAGAAACACAAGATCTCTGTCTTCCCTACTAGCGGACCGCCTCTCTGCCTCTCTCCTCAACGATTGGCGGGTTTTGGCGGACATCGGGTCTGCCGGACTCACTGATTGGCTCCCACTCGCAATCACAGCGGGACCGGGTCGCCGGCAGCGCACGTGCATGCCCCAGACCCGGAAGTTCAAGACCATGTACCTAGTACATGATCTGGTGCAGAGCGGCCGCCCTGCCGCAGTAAATCTTCGGGGGGCGGTCGCTAACTGGTTAAAGACGCTTGAAAAAATGCACAAAAAATGCCCATAAATGTGATGCTCAGGTGTGAATGCAGTCTAATGGTAAACTAATGAGGTATGGGGGGGCTTCAACTGTGGCCCCGACATCTCCAAGGGGCCACCACACATAGTATTCAATAGTATTATTGTTACAGAGGATTATAGGAGAAGGTCAGGCTCTGTGGATATGCTACAGGTGAGGTTGGAGAGTGGAGACCTTCTATAGGTCATGGACAAGGAATGGGGTCACGTTATAATAGACCGCTAGAGATCAGTGAGATTACAATCCATTTACAGATCAATTCTTCCGGGGTGTAGGCACGCTCTGATGTGACGGAAGCTGAGTAGGTGGTGATCTGCCTGCTCTGTGATGTACCACGCTCATTCAGGTAGAGCTCTGACACTCCATATGGAACCTGCCGCTGAGGACGCCGAAGAGCAAGCTTCTCTAAGCCACTCAAAAGCTGCTCAAACCTACTCCTAAGCCTAGACCTACCAGCTTACCAGGATAGCGATGTTGCTGAGGAGCTGGGATGCAATGAATTTGACTCGCTCGTCTGGGTATGCCTTTGCATGCCTCAGCTGTTTGCTGTGTTTGCCGTGCTTTCTGTGCATGAGGTCAGGATACTACTGAGAGTCGGACGGGACAGGAGGGATGCCAGGAAGCGCTGGTCTACAAAAATGTTGAATATCTCGCCGACTCCCCCCTTGGCATGCTGAAATTGGAGCCTCCGTCAAAGGTCACTGGCTTATGACCTTAACCATGACTAGTAGTAATCTTCGGCAATAGTTGCTACCAGGGGCGTAACTAGAAATCACATGGCCCCATAGCAAAGTGTTGTATGGCCCCTCCCCCCCACAAAAATAATGAGCTAATGCCATAGAACAACAGATTACCACACCCATGTGGCACAGTACCCAGGAAAGAGCTTATATTAATTTAGAAGAACAAAGTATGCAGTATACCGTATGCAGCCCCTGAAGGACACACATTGCTGACCTCCAGCCTTCTAACCAATTTCTGTTCTGATTAAACTTCTGTGTAAATACAAAACAAATAGGGGAGAAATAAGACAGCCATGATGAACAGTGGCCCAGTGCCGAAAACGATGTCCCTTCACAAGCGCGTTCGAGTGTTCTGCCCCACCCACTCTGCTCCAGCCCTCTCTGCTCTTGCCTCCTGCTGTATGCGGCTGCGTGTGTCGGGACACGGCTGGACTCGCGGGGCCCGGGAGGCTTAACAGTAAACTTACATTCCTCATCCTCACCTAGTCTCGGGAGAGGAGATGCCAGAAAATATATATTTTTTTGGTGGCAATTTATTTGGGAAATAGCTGGTGTTAACTATTCAACCATGGCCAATATGGTGTCAGGATGATTGTAGCGCATTATTACATTGTTATAGAAAATTAAATAGTTCAACTCCCCATAATGCAGAATCAGTGGGAGCCCCAAGTGTGTCACTTGCATGTCGCCTGCCACCAGATGCAGATTGTCACCTGCCACAAGTTATGGATTGTCACCTGCCACAAGTTATGGATTGTCACTTGCCATAAGTTGCGGATTGTCACTCGCCACTTCACCTGCCACACATTGCGGATTGTCCACTTGTCACACGTTGCAGATTGTCACTTGCCGCGTCACCTGCCACAAGTTACAGCTTGTCACTTGCCATAAGTTCCGGATTGTCACTCGCCACGCCACCTGCCATAAGTTGTGGATTGTCACTCGCCACAAGTTGCGGACTGTCACTCGCCACTTCACCTGCCACACATTGCGGATTGTCCACTTGTCACACGTTGCAGATTGTCACTTGCCGCGTCACCTGCCACAAGTTACAGCTTGTCACTTGCCATAAGTTCCGGATTGTCACTCGCCACGCCACCTGCCATAAGTTGTGGATTGTCACTCGCCACAAGTTGCGGACTGTCACTTGCCACGTCACCTGCCACACGTTGCAAATTGTCCACTTGCCACGTCACCTGCCACAAGTTGCGGATTGTCCACTTGCCATGTCACCTGCCACAAGTTGCGGATTGTCCACTTGCCACAAGTTGCGGATTGTCCACTTGCCAAGTCACCTACCACACATTGTGGATTGTCCACTTGCCACGTCACCTGCCACAAGTTGCGGCTTGTCACTTGCCACAAGTTGCGGATTGTCCACTCGCCATAAGTTGCAGATTGTCACTTGCCACGTCACCTGCCACAAGTTGCAGATTGTCATTTTTCTGCTAAGGTGGGGAATGGGGATTGTCACTTCCTGTGTCCCAGTCTGCATCAGGCAGAGAGATGATGTAATCTCTCTGCTGCCTGCACAGTGAGTGACGGCGGGACTGCCAGGATGCAGGGCGGGCGTTGGGCGGTGAGAGATGATGTCATCTCTGTGCTCTGCCACCCGCTGATTAGCGAGTCCACCCACCGAGCCTCCCAGCTGGCAGCTTCCCATCCGCTCTCTCACCCACCCGCCGAGCCACCCAGCTGTGTCCGCTCGCATAGTCCCCCCCCCCAGTCCTATACCAGGCCCCTTCGGGTCTGGATATTAAAGGAAACCCTTCACCAGATTTTTTTTTAAAAATGGCGTGGTGGCCTCCCTTAAAATCCATACCAGTCTCCTCAGGTCTGGTATGGATTTTAAGGGGAACCCTGCACCAAAATAAAAAAAAATGGCGTAGGAGTCCCCCCCAAAATCCATGCCAGACCCTTATCCGAGCACGCAACCTGGTAGGCCACAGGAAAAGAGGGGGGTTAGAGAACGCCCCCCCCCTCCTGAACCATACCAGGCCACATGCCCTCAACATGGGGAGGGTGCTTTGGGGTCTGGACCTTGATGGAGACAAGGGCCTCATCCCCACAACCCTTGGTTGTGGGGGTCTGCGGGTGGGGGGCTTATCGGAATCTGGAAGCCCCCTTTAACGAGGGGCCCCCCAGATCCCACCCCCCCTATGTGAATTGGTAACGGGTACATTGTACCCCTACCATTTCACCAAAAAAAGTGTCAAAGATGGTAAAAAAAACAAGAGACAGCTTGGGACAAGTCCTTTATTAAAAAAGAAAAAAGTCCAGCGATGTAAATCTATCTCTTTGCGACGACCGGAAAAAAAAAAAAAAAAAAACGTAACAGATGCGCCTCCATAGTAGGCTCCCACCGAATGACGCTTCTCCCGCTCTGACAGCTTTTATATAGCTGAGGGCGGGGTCACCCGATGACGTACACGGGTGACCCCACCCCCCTCTGACGCCACGGGGAGTGAGATGGATTTACATCGCTTAACTTTTTTTTCTTTTTTAATAAAAGACTTGTCCCAAGCTGTCTCTTGCTTTTTTTTTTTTTTTACCATTTTTGACACTTTTTTTGGTGAAATGGTAGGGTACAATGTACCCCGTTACAAATTCACATAGGGGGGGCAGGATCTGGGGGTCCCCTTGTTAAAGGGGGCTTCCAGATTCCGATAAGCCCCCCGCCTGCAGACCCCCACAACCACTGGTATATCAAAGTGTAGCACTGAAAAGTGATGTACCCTAATGCAATCGGGCAAAACTCAAAATTGACACTAAAATAACAATGTACGGTATATAAACAAAATATAATGGTATACAAAGTCAAAAAAATAAGTCCATAAGTGATGATAGATGTGAGTCTATTCACAATGGGGTGCAAAGAAATCTTGCAAACAGTGAATATGTATACACTTGTGAAGAAAAACCACCACCGGATATAGGGAAGGCTTACCGGATCGTTTGAACACACTAGAGCATACGCTCTGTGTATCAAACAGGCTTGATATATAATGGATGACCCATGGGTTGATACCGTCAAACAGATGCAGTCTGTGTATTCATCATGAATACACAGAGTGCAGAACACATTGTACAGGTGTGATCCCTCCTGACCAGGGATATTCTCCATATGCCTATGAATTTTTGAGCTTCGATCTGCCTGTGGTACTACATTTCCCATGATTCCATCTGGCTGCCATCCGCACACATCTGTTTGACGGTATCAACCCATGGGTCATCCATTATATATCAAGCCTGTTTGATACACAGAGCGTATGCTCTAGTGTGTTCAAACGATCTGGTAAGCCTTCCCTATATCCGGTAGACTCACATCTATCATCACTTATGGACTTATTTTTTTGACTTTGTATACCATTATAGTTTGTTTATATACATTGTTATTTTAGTGTCAATTTTGAGTTTTGCCCAGATTGCACTAGGGTACATCACTTTTCAGCGCTACACTTTGAAATAATGGTAAACAAAACTAGTATATCAATGTGGTGTGTTAGCTGCTAAACACTGTGAGCAGCACAGAAATTATCTGGTTTATCCTCACAATCACTGGGCAAGGGTTGTGGGTATGAGGCTCTTGTCCCCATCAACATGGGGACAAGGTGCTTTGGGGTCCAGACCCCAAAGCACCCTCCCCATGTTGAGGGCATGTGGCCTGGTACGGTTCAGGAGGGGGGGCGCTCTCTCGCCCCCCCCTCTTTTCCTGCGGCCTGCCAGGTTTTATGCTCGGATAAGGGTCTAGCATGGATTTTTGGGGGGGACCCCTACGCCATTTTTTTAAATTTTGGCACAGGGTTCCCCTTAAAATCCATACCAGACCTGAAGGGAACCCCACACCATTTTTAGAAAAAAAATTGGTGCAGGGTTCCCCTTAATATCAATACCAGACCTGAAGGGCCTAGCGTGGAATTTGGGGGGACCCCCCACGCAATTTAAAAAAAAATTTGGTTTAGGGTTCCCCTTAATATTCATACCAGACGCAAAGAGCCTGGTAATGGACTGGGGGGGAACCCATGCCGTTTTTTTCAATGAGTTTTTATCTGTATTGCCGGGACCCGACAATTCATTATAGCCGCAAGTAGTTTTGAATTACTTTTTTTCCTTTTAGAAATGTCATTTTGCTCTCAGACTGTTCTAAACACGGGAAACATGCACCCCTTTACAGGCATACTATAGACACCCCCCAGGTACGAAATTTAAAGAAATATTTCACTTTTATTGTTTCACTTTAAGCGTTATTAAAATCACTGCTCCCGAAAAAACGACCATTTTTAAAACTTTTTTTTTGTATCAGTGTGAGTGTCATTGGTGGAAACCAGTCAGGGACGAGCACTGCTGGAGATGAGGGACTCTCCTAGCTGCCAGGGGAAGAACTCCTCCAGTGAGAGTGGGGGGGGCAGCAAAGGGAAAGGAAAGACAGATTCTGGTGGTAGGGGACTCAATTCTTAGAAGGACAGAGAGGGCAATCTGTAACCAAGACCTGAAGCGCCGAACAGTATGTTGTCTACCGGGCGCTCGAGTTCGGCACATCACGGATCTTGTGGACAGATTACTGGGAGGGGCTGGGGAAGACCCGGCTGTCATGGTGCACGTTGGCACCAATGACAAAGTCAGAGGCAGATGGAGTGTCCTAAAGAACGATTTTAGGGACTTAGGTGCTAAATTGAGGAAAAGGACCTCCAAGGTAGTGTTCTCAGGAATACTACCGGTACATCGAGCCACACCAGAAAGGCAGAGGGAGATTAGGGAAGTAAACAAGTGGCTGAAGAGCTGGTGTAGTAAGAAGGGGTTTGGGTTCCTGGAGGACTGGGCCGACTTCTCAGTCGGTAACCGGTACTATAGAAGGGACGGACTGCACCTAAATGAGGAGGGTGCAGATCTGCTGGGAATGAAGATGGCCAAAAAGTTAGAGGGGTTTTTAAACTAGGCGATGGGGGGGAGGGTCCAGAGACAGTGATAGCCAGCGCGGATGATATTCCAGAGGGTAGTGTTGGGGGGAATTAGTGGTAAGTTAACCAAAGCACAAAAACACAAGGTGAGTATAGTAGCAAGTCCTTGTTGCAATTTTGAAACACCCAATACGAGGACAATATGCGACCGGTCTAAACTATGTGGCATGTTCACCAATGCCAGGAGCCTGGCGGACAAGATGGGTGAACTGTCGGCAGACAGGGGCATGGCGCAGACATCATGGCTCTTTCCTGAGTGGCTCTGTCACGAGTGATGCGCAGTTTCACCGACGCAGTTATCAATTCTGATCATGTCTTCTCTGCTCTTTTACAGGTAATTGTCTCCTATCTCCTATCCAACTGTACATCCCTACTGAACTGACTTTGCTGAGTCTGCTATTAATATTTTTGGTAATTGTCTCCTATCTCCTATCCAACTGTACATCCCTACTGAACTGACTTTGCTGAGTCTGCTATTAATATTTTTGGTAATTGTCTCCTATCTCCTATCCAACTGTACATCCCTACTGAACTGACTTTGCTGAGTCTGCTATTAATATTTTTGGTAATTGTCTCCTATCTCCTATCCAACTGTACATCCCTACTGAACTGACTTTGCTGAGTCTGCTATTAATATTTTTGGTAATTGTCTCCTGCTGCCATATCTTTAAACTTCCATACTTACTGCTAGCTCTATAACAAACACACTGCAATAGCAATATTACTGGTGATTGATTCTCAACTCCATGTGGCTTGAGTGATCAAGAGAGGTAATTAGCTTTACGACCCTAGCCTGTGTCTGGCCTGGCCCTGGCCATCTCCTCCCCATATTCAGGTGTCTCACATCAGACCCAATAATGACCAACTGAGAAATGCATCCCAGCTTAGGCTGTCTATAAATTTATGGCAGCTTATGGGGTGGCGCAGACAGGGGAATGGCGCAGACATCATGGCTCTTTCTTGAGTGGCTCTGTCACGAGTGATGCGCAGTTTCACCGACGCAGTTTAACGAAAGCAGGATAACTAAAGCTGCATGAACAACAGGAACTCTGCTCCACTCTGCAAGACGACAAGCAAACCAACTTTGAAATTTATTTTATATTAGGTTAGTTTCCCACTCTCCATCCACTAACATGCTCCTTATTCTCTTCCTTCTCACATTGGTGTCTTCTATCCTCAAATTATCTTTACTCTACCCCTCCTCTCTTCCCTGCAGCATGCACATATCACCCTCACTCCTACCCTCTCCCTACTATGGCACCCATCATCTCCTGCAGTTGCTGCACCCACATGCTGACATAAACACCAGGGCCACTATTATTATTATTATTATATTATTATACGAGATTTATATAGCGCCAACAGTTTACTCAAAAGGTACAGGAGGGCTAGACACACTAGACACGTGCGCTCATGCACATCCCACTCTCACCTTGCCTTCCTCACCCTCCTCCTTCTCCTAGTCTCAGGTGACATTTCTCCTAATCCTGGTCCGCCATTTTCCAAATGCAAGCCACATATCCAATACCCCTCCCCCTCTGGCAACCACCACAATCCACTCAGTTTAATTTCTATCCCCCTGCTTCCTCAAAGCACTCCACCAATCTCATGTGCCCTTTGGAACGCCCGCTCCATCTGTAACAAGCTAACATCTGTACATGACCTCTTCATCTCTCATGGCTTGAACATACTCGCCATAACAGAAACCTGGCTGCAAAATTTTGACTCAGCTTCTCCTGCTGCCCTCTCCCATGGTGGTCTCCATTGGACTCACTCCTCCAGACCCAACAGACAGAAAGGAGGTGGAGTTGGCTTCCTTCTGTCCCCACAAAGCACCTTCCAAATCCTTACTGTCCCTCCCTCTCTTCTTTCGAGATGCACTGTATTCGTCTGTTTTCTCCCATTTCTCTGAGGATTGCAGCAATTTATAGGCCTCCAGGACCGGTATCGCGCTTCATTGATGACTTTGCTGCCTGGCTACCCTACTTTCTCTCCTCTGAAATACCCATTATTCTTGGTGACTTTAACATTCCTGTCAATGTCAACAGCCCAACTACAGCTAAACTTCTCAACTTAACCTCATCTTTTGACCTAACCCAATGGACACATACTTCCACTCACTCCAATGGTAATACCCTTGAGCTTGTATTCTCCCATCTCTGCAACCCTGGCAACCTCACCAACACCCCCTTTCCTCTATCTGATCACAACCTCATTACTTTCACTGTATCCTTGCCTCCAACCACCCATCCCTCCAAGCAGCAAACAATTACTTGTAGAAAACTTCGCCACTTTAACCCTTCTCTTCTCTATTCTGCTACTGACAACCTATATGACATAATCTCTCCCCTGTCCTGTCCTGACCTGGCCACTTCTGTCTACAACAGTTCACTCTCATCATCACTAGATGCACTTGCTCCTCTAACCACACGCAGAATTAGGCCCCGACCGTTACAACCCTGGCAAACTGACAACACTAGAAATCTCAAGAGACATTGCCGTGCTCTTGAACGACTGTGGCGTAAAACCAAATGCCTGCAAGACTTCACCCTATATAAATCTGCCCTTCTAAAATACAATTCATGCCTCCATGTTGCCAAACAAGCCTACTTTGTCTCTCTTATTAATTCCTTGTCATCCAGTCCCCGTCAGCTCTTCTCAACCTTTAACTCTCTGCTTCGTCCACCACCCCCTCTACCCACTAACTCACTCACTGCCCAAGAGATTGCCAATCACTTCAAAGACAAGATCGATGCAATTCGTGAGGACATCTCCACTGTGCGTACGTCTTCCCCACCCATCATACCTTGCCCAGCAGCACATTCAACCCTCTCCTCTTTTGAATTGGCTACTACGGAAGAGGTTACAAAAATTTTCTCGGATGCCCACCTAACCAATTGTCCCTTGGATCCTGTTCCCTCACAACTACTACGGTCACCCTCTTCTTCTATCCTATGCTCCCTCACCCACATCTTCAATCTCTCCCTTTCTAGTGGCATTTTCCCCTCCCCTCTAAAACATGCACAGATCACTCCCATTCTTAAAAAGCCCTCACTGGACCCTACCGACCTGAACAACTTAAGACCCATCTCACTACTCCCATTCACCTCACTACTCCCATTCACCTCTAAACTTCTAGAACGCTTAGTCTACAACCGTCTTAGCTCCTACCTCAATGAAAATAACCTTCTTGACCCCTTACAGTCTGGCTTTCGCTCGCAGCACTCCACGGAAACTATCTTACTAAAACTCACTAACGATTTACTAACTGCTAAAACCAACAGCCAGTACTCCATACTCCTACTACTTGACCTCTCTGCGGCCTTTGATACTGTTGATCACCCACTCCTTCTCAATAAACTACATTGCCTTGGCCTCCGAGATTCTGCTCTATCCTGGTTCTCTGCCTATTTATCACAGCGCTCCTTCAGTGTCACCTACAACTCTGTCTCCTCCTCTCCATTGCCCCTTTCTGTGGGGGTCCCCCAAGGCTCGGTTCTTGGACCCCTTCTCTTCTCTATCTACACCTCCTCCCTTGGTCACCTAATAACCGCCCATGGCTTCCAATACCACTTATACGCTGATGACACCCAAATCTATCTGTCTACTCCTCACCTCACTCCTTCAGTCTCCTCTCGCATTACTAACTTACTAACTGACATATCAGCATGGATGTCGCACCACTTCCTTAAACTAAATCTCTCTAAAACTGAGCTATTAATATTCCCCCCCGCCCGTGCCCCCCTCCATGACTTTTCCATCAAAATCAACAATGCAACCATCAGTCCCTCCCCTCACGCCAGGGTACTAGGTGTAATCCTAGACTCTGACTTGTCATTTCAGCCTCAAATCCAATCGCTGTCAAAAGTTTGTAGAATTCACCTCCGTAACATCTCTAAAATTCGCCCTTTTTTAACAAATGAAACCACCAAGCTCCTCATTCACTCCCTTGTTATCTCTCGCCTTGACTATTGCAACTCCCTTCTCATTGGCCTACCGCTCCATAGGCTATCCCCTCTTCAGTCTATCATGAATGCTGCTGCCAGACTTATCCACCTTACCAACCGCTCAGTGTCTGCCAACCCTCTACTTCAATCCCTACACTCAGTGTTCACCACCCCTCTCCTCCAATCCCTACACTGACCACCACCCCTCTCCTCCAATCCCTGCACTGGCTCCCAATCACCCAGCGAATTAAATTCAAAATTCTAACCACAACATACAAAGCCATTCACAATTCTGCCCCAAGCTACATCACTAATCTTGTCTCCAAATATCACCCAAATCGACCTCTCCGCTCTTCTCAAGACCTCCTGCTTTCAAGCTCTCTCATCTCCTCCTCCCATGCTCGTCTCCAGGATTTCTCCAGAGCCTCTCCCATCCTCTGGAACTCGCTACCTCCATCTATCCGGCTATCCCCTACTCTTGCTACCTTCAGGCAATCCCTGAAAACTCATCTCTTCAGGAAAGCCTATCACGTCTCCAACTAATCTCCTACTACTTCCACCAGCTCATTCCCCACAGTTACAACCTTTTGTACCACCTGCCCCACCCTATTAGATTGTAAGCTCTTCTGAGCAGGGCCCTCTTAATCGTATTGTATTGTATTATAACTGTATTGTCTCCCTTTTATATTGTAAAGCGCTGCGTAAGCTGTTGGCGCTATATAAATCCTGAATAATAATAATAATAATAATAACTAGAGATACTGCTGTACAAGGAGGATTTGGATTTTGTAGGAATTTCAGAGACCTGGTTCAACAGCTCTCATGATTGGCTGGCAAACATTCAAGGGTATACCCTATACCGCAAGGATAGAGAGGGTAAAAAAGGGGGAGGGGTATGCCTATATATCAAGAATAATCTACAAGCAAATGTGAGAGATGACATCATTGAGGGAGCTAGAGAGGAGGTGGAATCCTTATGGGTAGAGCTCCAAAGGGATGAAGCTAAGGGGAAAATAATACTGGGAGTATGCTATAGGCCCCCTAACCTGAGGGAGAAAGTGGAGACGGATCTCCTATCACAAATTGGATTAGCAGCAAGGATGGGAAGTGTTATCATAATGGGGGATTTTAATTATCCAGACATAGGCTGGGCGGAGGGAACCGCGCATTCATTTAAGGCTCGCCAGTTCCTTAATGTCTTGCAGGACAATTTTATGGGTCAGATGGTAGACGCACCAACTAGAAATAAAACAATACTGGATCTACTGATTACCAACAATACAGACCTGATCACAGATGTGGAAATACGGGGCAATTCAGGTAACAGCGATCACAGGTCCATTAGTTTCAGTATAAATCACACAAATAGGAAACATAAAGGGAATACAAAGACACTGAATTTCAAAAGAGCCAACTTCCCTAAACTACAAACCTTGCTAAAAGGCATAAATTGGGATAAAATATTAGGAACAAAGAATACGGAGGAGAGATGGGTTTGCTTTAAGAGCATATTCAATAAGGGCATTAGCCAATGTATCCCATTGGGTAATAAATTTAAAAGAGCGAACAAAAATCCTGGATGGCTTAACTCCAATCTAAAAATGCATATAAAAGCAAAGGAGAAGGCCTTCAAAAAATACAAGGTTGAGGGATCATCCTCAGCATTCAGACTTTATAAAGAATGCAATAAGAAATGTAAGGGTGCAATTAGGACGGCTAAGATAGAACATGAAAGACACATAGCGGAGGAGAGCAAAAAAAATCCCAAGAAATTCTTTAAGTATGTAAACAGTAAAAAAGGGAGGACAGACCATATTGGCCCCATAAAGAATGAGGAAGGACATCTGGTTACAAAGGATGGGGAGATGGCAAAGGTATTGAATTTATTCTTCTCCTCAGTCTTCACGAGTGAATCGGGGGGCTTCAGTAACCAAAACTGCAGTGTTTATCCTCATGACACAACACAGGAAGCACCTACATGGTTAACAGAGGACGGAATTAAAATTAGACTTGAGAAACTTAACATTAATAAATCACCGGGACCAGATGGCTTGCATCCGAGGGTACTTAGGGAACTCAGTCAGGTGATTGCCAGACCGTTGTTCCTAATTTTTACAGACAGTCTATTGACTGGAATGGTACCAGCTGATTGGAGAAAAGCCAATGTAGCACCAATATTTAAAAAGGGCCCAAAAAACATCCCTGGGAATTACAGACCAGTTAGCCTAACATCAATAGTATGTAAAATCTTGGAGGGCATGATAAGGGACTATATACAAGATTTTAGTAATAAGAATGATATCATTAGCAGTAATCAGCATGGATTCATGAAGAATCGTTCTTGCCAAACCAATCTATTAACCTTCTATGAGGAGGTGAGTTGCCATCTAGATAAAGGAAGGCCCGTAGACGTGGTGTATCTGGATTTTGCAAAAGCATTTGACACAGTTCCCCATAAACGTTTACTGTACAAAATAAGGTGCGTTGGCATGGACCATAGGGTGAGTACCTGGATTGAAAACTGGCTACAAGGGCGAGTTCAGAGGGTGGTGATAAATGGGGAGTACTCAGAATGGTCAGGGGTGGGTAGTGGGGTTTCCCAGGGTTCTGTGCTGGGACCAATCCTATTTAATTTGTTTATAAACGATCTGGAGGATGGGATAAACAGTTCAATCTCTGTATTTGCAGACGATACTAAGCTAAGCAGGGCAATAACTTCTCCGCAGGATGTGGAAACCTTGCAAAAAGACCTGAACAAATTAATGGGGTGGGCGACTACATGGCAAATGAGGTTCAATGTAGAAAAATGTAAAATAATGCATTTGGGTGGCAAAAATATGAATGCAATCTATACACTGGGGGGAGAACCTCTGGGGGAATCTAGGATGGAAAAGGACCTGGGGGTCCTAGTAGATGATAGGCTCAGTAATGGCATGCAATGCCAAGCTGCTGCTAATAAGGCAAACAGAATATTGGCATGTATTAAAAGGGGGATCAACTCCAGAGATAAAACGATAATTCTCCCGCTCTACAAGACTCTGGTCCGGCCGCACCTGGAGTATGCTGTCCAGTTCTGGGCACCAGTCCTCAGGAAGGATGTACTGGAAATGGAGCGAGTACAAAGAAGGGCAACAAAGCTAATAAAGGGTCTGGAGGATCTTAGTTATGAGGAAAGGTTGCGAGCGTTGAACTTATTCTCTCTGGAGAAGAGACGCTTGAGAGGGGATATGATTTCAATTTACAAATACTGTACTGGTGACCCCACAATAGGGATAAAACTTTTTCGCAGAAGAGAGTTTAATAAGACTCGTGGCCACTCATTACAATTAGAAGAAAAGAAGTTTAACCTTAAACTACGTAGAGGGTTCTTTACTGTAAGAGCGGTAAGGATGTGGAATTCCCTTCCACAGGTGGTGGTCTCAGCGGGGAGCATTGATAGCTTCAAGAAGCTATTAGATAAGCACCTGAACGACCGCAACATACAGAGATATGTAAGGTAATACTGACACATAATCACACACATAGGTTGGACTTGATGGATTTGTGTCTTTTTTCAACCTCACCTACTATGTAACTATGTAACTATGTATTGATACATGTCCCCTGGGGCAGGACCTGGGTCCCCAAATACTTTTTATAACAATAACTTGTATACAGGGGGTCCATGGGTTACAAACAAGTTAGGGACTGTAGGTTTGTTCGTAAGTTGAATCTGTTTGTAAGTCAGAACAGGTACATTTTTTAAGTGTAGCTCCAGCCAAAAAAACTATTTTTAAGCTTTTTGGATAGCATAGGGAAGAGTTATCACCCCTGTAACATTTGTTTTGCTGTCTGTGCCCCTGTTCAGAAGATTTCACCTCACTTTCTGTCCCAATGACAATTGGATTTTGAAAATTTTGGGTTGTTGTGGAAACAAGCCTTGGTGATAAAGCATCAGTGGAGGTACCTTTTCCCCATAATAGCTCTTACAGGTGTGAATTTCCCTTCCTAGGGGTAGATTTCATCTCACTTCCTGTTGTCTCCCTCCGTTTGTAAGTAGGAGTCATTTGTAAGTCGTATGTTCGTAACTAGGGGACCCCCTGTATTAACCCTTAAAATTAGCACTTTTGGTTTTTCATGTTAGTGTCCCATAGACTTTAACGGGGTTCCGCGGCTTTCGAATTTGCCTGGAACTCCGCATTTTGTTCGCTGTTTGCCAGAACATCTGAACAACCAAAGTTTGGCCCCAACTTATGCTCGGGCCGAACCGTTCGCCCATCCCTAATCACCGCTATATACTGCCATATACTGCCACATACTACTGCTATATACTACTAAAAACAGCTAAGTGCTTTCATGAGTTACTATCATTTTTTTTCTTAATTTTATTTTAAACTTTTGAACACCCAGTCACTTAAAAAAGCCAGATATTTGTCTATGTAGTATAAACTATTTACTACAAGAAAAGCATAGTGGAATATGACATGACAAAGGAGAAGGGAACAGGAAGCAGAAATGGAGAAATGGTGCCATTTTGTCATTGGATGCTCAGAAGGCATTTGAGATGGTAGAATGGGAGTATCTATGGATAGTATTGATTGCCTTCGGTATAGGTCCAGGTTTTATAAACTGGCTAAAATTACTATATAAAGAGCCAAGTCTCGAGGCTGAGGATCAATGACACTGTTGCCAGCTTTCCCGTTATCCTGGGGAACCAGACAGGGTTGCCCTCTGTCCCCACTGCTGTTTGCTTTGGCAGTGGAACCACTGGCCGCTGCAATCAGACAGTCTGCGGGGATAGAGGGATTTCGACGTGCAGGAAGAGAGGATAAAATAGCCTTTATATGAAGACGATGCCCTAATCTTCCTGAGTGACCCCACAAAATCCCTAGAGGAACTCATGACTCTTGTCTCTGCATTTGGACAACTTTCTGAATTTCACATTTGGGAGAAGTCGGTACTGATGCCGCTACACAATACGAATATCCCTTTACCAGACTGCACAAAACAAATTAAAATAAAACATAAAATTAAGCATTTAGTTATTGAGGTAACGCGAAAAGTGGGGGACTATGTGGAGCTCAACCTCAGACCACTTTTGCTCAGGTTTAAAGATAAATGTCGGAGCCGGTGCAAACTCCCAATAACTGTGATTGGCAGAACCAATCTTATAAAGATGATCTGGGCGCCACAACTATTGTACTTTTTTCATAACAGTCAGATGTGGATAGCCACATTCTGGTTCAGAAGGATAGAATCTCTTTTTTGCAAAAAACTCATTTGGAGGAAAAAATATGCACGTATTAAATTAACAACGTTAATGCTAGCCAAAGATGAGGGGAGACTCGCTATCCCACACCCTAAAAATTATTTTCTAGCTTCACAAATACAGCAATTCCATTGCTGGACAGCGACAGAGGATACGGATCCCATACAGGGGTTATTACTTCCGATGGGCAAGGGATACTCATTGATGTCCCTATTGAAAAAAAAAAAAATTCAAATAGATAAGAAATTCAGGACAGGCGAATTATTTATCAAAGTATGGCAAGCTATAAAAAAGATCACTAATATCACAGGCTATACTACTTATACACCAATCTGGAATTATGAAGAAGTGTGGAGACTGGAGGGATTTGGGCTTTGGCAAACTCAGGGGCTGAGATGTGTGGAGCAGCTGTTCTGGAATGATAATATAAAATCATTTGCGCAAATATCTGAGGAATTTGAGATTCCAAAGCAGAGGTTCTTTCAGTATCTCCAGCTCTGACATACCCTGCATGTCCAGGCCCGCACATCTGTTTTTAAGCTTAACACTTCTAAAATAATAAGACTGTTGAAGAAAGGAGATCAAAAGAAGGGAACTATATGAGATAATGCAGAATAAATTTAAGGAATCGGTAGCTGTGCTGGCCATGGCGTAGTGGGAACGAGACCTGGGAGCACTGACTGATGTTCAGTGGTCGAAGGTCTTACACACGATCCCAAAGGTGCCACTGTCCACCACCCAAAAATTAACACAAATTTTTATTACACATAGATCATACTACACCCCGGAAAAACTGTAATGCCCCGTACACACGGTCGGATTTTCCGATGGAAAATGTCCGATCGGAGCGTGTTGTCGGAAATTCCGACCGTGTGTGGGCTCCATCGGACATTTTCCATCGGATTTTCCAACACACAAAGTTGGAGAGCAGGAGATAAAATTTTCCGACAACAAAATCTGTTCTCGGAAATTCCGATCGTGTGTACACAAATCCGACAGACAAAGTGCCACGCATGCTCAGAATAAATAAAGAGATGAAAGCTATTGGCCACTGCCCCGTTTATAGTCCCGACATACGTGTTTTACGTCACCGCGTTTAGAACGATCGGATTTTCCGACAACTTTGTGTGACCGTGTGTAGACAAAACAAGTTTGAGCCAACATCCGTCAGAAAAAATCCTAGGATTTTGTTGTCGGAATGTCCGAACAAAGTCCGACCGTGTGTACGCCCTATAAGTGGAAACGCAGGGAATCCCCTTTATGTCTTCGGTGTAGAGGTGCACCGACCAACTTAATACACATGCTATCGAGATGCCCCAAACTCCATCAATACTGGCAGGATGTAAGTAAAAATATAAATAATGCGCTATGTATAGAAATGCCACTAGATCCAAAACTATGCCTGTTAAATATAGTGTATAGAGTCAAACTTCTCAAAAAATACTCATAGCGCAATGACGAGAGGCCTGTTTCAGGCACAGAAACTGATAGCCCAAAAATGGATATCTACATACCCCCCAACGGTCGAAGAGTGGAGAACACAAATAAAAGAAACCATAATAAAGGAGAAATGTATCTATATACAATAGAGAAAATCAAAACAAATTTGACGCTACCTGCAAAGGGTGGGTAGAGACCTGGGATCACGAAACCTTAGATATGACAATAAGTGAGATGGTTGATACTGGAAGAGGATGGAGGAGGGGAGTTCTTTTGGGGTTGGGAGGGGGGGAGTCACAGTGGAGGGGGGGGGATGTATCTGGACAAAATATATGTGTAAATGTATAATTTGTATTGTTACAAAAAGAATAGAAAAGGCACTGAATTAAAAAAAACTAATCAATTCTTCCACTACAGACTGTTGGGGTCTGAGGGCCACACAACAAATGCCAAAGGGAGGAAGGTTAGGAACTAGGGTTGCCACCTTTTCTTCAAGCCAAACCCGAACACTTTTGCGGTGCACAGCAATTTTTTTGTAATACACTCTATAGGATTGTAAAATACCTGGGACACCTTTTGGGTTACCCAAAGAGAGTAGTAATGAGGTGTGCTACGGTGAACAGTGGCTGTGGCCAAATTGCATTAGCAGTGTGGGGTTGGGGACTTCAAGGGGCATGGTTAAATAAAACAAAAGCATTCGTGTACCCATAAAATATGATTTAATTATTAAAAGAAATGTCAATTAAAATATGAAACTAGCCTACCTTAAAAGTGGACACTGTCAGCCAGCAGAGCAGTGGACGGCATCAGTAGATCAGTGGATGGTGTCAGTAGGGCTGTGGACGGCATCAGTAGGGCTGTGGATGGCGTCAGTAGGGCTGTGGATGGCGTCAGTAGGGCTGTGGATGGCGTCAGTAGGGCTGTGGACGGCGTCAGTAGGGCTGTGGACGGCGTCAGTAGGGCTGTGGGCGGCGTCAGTAGGGCAGTGGACGGCGTCAGTAGGGCTGTGGACGGTGTTAGGGCAGTGGACGGTGTCAGTAGATCAGTGGGCGTTGTTAGTAGGGCAGCGGACAGTGTTAGTAGGGCAGCGGACGGCGTCAGTAGAGCAGTGGACGGCGTCAGTAGAGCAGTGGACGGCATCAGTAGTAGATCAGTGGACGGCGTCAGTAGATCAGTGGACGGCGTCAGTAGATCAGTGGACGGCACCAGTAGATCAGTGGACGGCACCAGTAGATCAGTGGACGGCACCAGTAGAGCAGTGGACGGCATCAGTAGATCAGTGGACGGCGTCAGTAGAGCGGAGTCTGTAATACCATACTTTCTCCTGCAAAAGCGTCCCTGGTTGCTAGGACACCAGTCCAGTGGCCCTCCATTCATTGTCTCTGGTGGCATCGGCGCCGGCGGCTGGGTGGGAGAGAGAGAGTGCACAGACAGTGCAGTGTGACCCGGCTGCAGGACATTAGCCCTGCTGGAGCGGGGAAGAAGGGGGGGGATGCGTGCTGTTTGGGGGTAGCTGACAGAGGGGAGGGGTAGCTGACAGTCAGGGCTGGCTCAGCCCTTCCTTTTCTGAGCTGGCCGCTCAGCTGTCGGCTAATTGCCAGCTCTCTTCTCTCTCCATAGTTAACCAGCTGTTGTGGATCTGCTCATCAGTCCCGCCTACATAGACGTCCAGCTCACTTCATTCCTGCCTTCGCCTTGGTTGCATCACAAGAAACCATCTCCTGTGTTCCTGTTTGAAGACTGGCTTTGCCGACATCCCTTGTGGCTCTTTATGCTGCTTGCTGTTCCTCTACTTGGATCCCTGATTTCTGGCCTGGCTGATTATCTGATCTGGTCACTGAACTCTGGCTTGGCTGACTACCCGATCCGGTTACTGGACTCTGGCTATGCTTTGACTACGCTTACTCTATTTACCTTTTTATTTTTATTAATAAACAAGTGTGATTTTACTGTACTTCTGTCTCAGTCTGGTTCATGGTTTCTGACAGTAGGCGAAGGCCATGAATTCAGAAGATACAGTCAATCCACTTGTTGGTAATATTTTTGTCCAGATTGGATGAGCAATATCACCGCATAGATCAGTTTGCCATGGCGTTACAAACGCTCCTGAGTCGCACGGCTCACCTGGAATCCCCCACTGTGGCTGCTCTGGTACAACCTGAGTTGCAGGCCATCCCTGCTGCTGCGCCAGTCTCTGTGCAGGCACCCGCCTTGAGTATTACCTCTATAAGAGGTATGTCTGGTTCCGCCCCGCTTCCCCAGCAATTTGGGGGTGATACAGTTCAATGCAGAGGATTTCTCAACCAAGTTGAGATAAACTTTGAGATGTTGCCCCAGGCGTTTCCCACGGACAGAAGCAAAGTAGGGTTCGTGATATCTTTGCTTTCTGAGAGAGCCCTGTCCTGGGCAAACCCTCAATGGGAGACGCAATAACCTGTTGTCTTGAGTTACCCTGAGTTTGTGGCCTCCTTTAAAAGGGTATTTGACGTTCCCGCATGCTCCGCCTTCTGCTGCCAAGTGCCTCATGTCCATCAAACAGAGTACGAGAACTGTTGCCGACTACGCCATTGAGTTCTGTACTCTGGCAGCAGAGGTTGGCTGCTTTTTCTCATGGTCTCTCGGATTCCATCAAGGATGAGATAGCAGCCTGAGATATACCCACTGAGCTGGAGAGCTTGATCTCCTTTGCCATCCTCATTGACTCCAGACTCAGAGAAAGACTTTCTTTTAAGGACCGCTTGCGGAAACCTCCTGTACATTTGCCTCCCTCACCTCCCATGCCTCCTGGTACAGAGTCGGTCAATAAAGATGAACCCATGCACCTGGGCTTCACACGTGTCTCTGTGGATGAAAGATGCTTTAGGAGGAGGGAGAGATTGTGCCTTTATTGTGGCCAGGCAGGTCACTTTTTGAAGTTTTGTCCTACCCGTCCTGGGAACACCCGAACCTTGAGGTCCTGTCATGGACAGACCTTAGGTGGTGTTGTGTCGTCTCCAGTTATCCAGAAGGATAAGCCCCTGATTTCGGTCACCCTTTCTTGGGCTGAGTCGTCTATCAAGATACAGGCTCTAATCTACTCTGGGGCTGCAGGCCTGTTCATTGATGCTGCCTTTGTATCAAAGCACTTGATTCCACTGCAGCTGCGTGACGCTCCACTTGCCATTGAGGCTATTGACGGGAGACCTCTATAGCCTGCCCATGTGACTCATGAGATGGTTCCGTTGTCCATGGCCGTAGGGGCTCTTCTCCATGTGATAATCCAATTCCAAGTGATTTCCTCTCCTAAATTTCCGCTGGTTATTTGTTATCCTTGGTTACAGAGGCACAACCCCTCTTTTGATTGGCTGCGTGCTGAGGTTCTCTCCTGGTCACCACAATGCAGTGAAACATGCTTCCAGAAGGTAGCCAAGGTCCTGTGTACCTCTTCACTCTCCTCCCTGCCAGAGGAGTACCGTGATTTTAGCGATGTCTTTGACAAAGGTCAAGCCGGTAGTTTGCCTCCACACCGGCCGTATGATTGCGCAATTGACCTTCAACCTGGTGCCACTCCCGCTCGTGGTCGGGTTTACCCTTTTTCGGTCTTGGAGGCTAAAGCCATGGAGGACTATGTTGCAGGCACACTTTCTCGAGGTTTCATTCACAAATCCTTGCCTGGTGCTGGTTTCTTCTTTGTGAAGAAGAGCGGTGAACTGAGACCTTGCATTGATTATAGGGGTCTCAATTGTTTCACGATTAAGAATGCCTACCCGATCCCGTTGATTACAAAGTTATTTGACCTCCAAGGGAGCAACGGTTTTCACTAAGCTTGATCTGAGAGGGGCTTACAATCTCATGAGGATTAAGGAGGGCGATGAGTGGAAAACTGCGTTTAATACCAGAACAGGCCATTAGGAGTACCTCGTACACGCCTTTTGGCCTTTGTAACGCCCCAGCAATTTTCCAGGAATTTATTAACAATATCCTTCGAGATTTGTTGCAGTTATGTGTGGTGGTTTATCTCGATGATATCCTCATATTTTCCATGTCCCTGGAGAGCCACCACACAGATGTCTGTCGTGTGCTTCAGAAGTTAAGAGAGAACAATCTCTATTGTAAACTGGAGAAGTGTGAGTTCCATCGGGAACAGGTTAAATTCCTGGGCTATGTCATTTTCACTGCTGGTTTTTTGATGGACCCAGAGAAATTTTTGGCAGTCCTACAGTGGCCTCGACCCGTGGGGTTACGTCCTCTGCAGCATTTCCTGGGTTTTGCCAACTATTATAGGAAGTTTATTCGTAACTTCTCATCTCTGGTCAAGCCCCTGACCGATATGACCAGAAAGAATGGTAACCCACAGAGTTGGTCTCCAGAGTCCATTAAGGTCTTTAAAAGTCTCAAGGCTGCCTTTGTTTCTGCTCCTGTGTTGGCACATCCTGATCCTACCTTACCTTTTATCCTTGAGGTTGATGTTTCTGAGACTGGTGTTGGCGCCCTTCTGTCTCAACGTCCCACCTCTGAGAGCGCTATGCATCCTTGTGGCTACTTTTCCAAGAAATTGTCACCTGCGGAGTGCAATTACGAGATAGGTGACAGAGAGCTGTTGGCGATCATTTTAGCCCTGAAAGAATTTAGACATCTCCTCAAAGGTACCACTGTGCTGGTTCTCATTCTTACTGACCATAAGAATCTCACATTCTTGTCTGAGGCTAAACGCCTCTGTCCCAGAAGGGCGCGATGGGCTCTTTTCTTGTCAAGTTTCACTTACATTGTCTCATTCTTACCCGGTACTAAGAATGTAAGGGCTGACGCATTGTCACGACAATTTTCCTCCACTTCCAAGTTGGAGTCGGTTCCGGTTCCTATGATTCCTCCTGATCGTATTCTGGCTACGATTCGCACCAGTCTTACTTCTCCTTTGGGTGACAAAATTCATGCTGCTCAGGTCCATGCTCCTCCTGAGAAACCTTGTGACTGCTGCTTTGTCCCAGAGTGTCTCCGTACTGCCGTGCTCCAGACTTACCATTCTCCCAAGGCAGCTGGCCACCCTGGGAAGAATCAACTCTTTTGGGCCATTTCCCAACAATTCTGGTGGCCTAGTCTACGTGCTGATGTAACTGCCTTCATAGCTGCCTGTTCCGTGTGTGCTCAGAGTAAGACTCCACGACACCTTCCAGTGGGCCTCCTACAACCCATACCCAATGAAGAGAGGCCCTGAACCCACCTGTCTATGGATTTCATTGTGGCGTTCCCCAACTCCCAAGGCAACACGGTTATCCTTATGGTGGTTGACCGGTTCTCAAAGATGTGTCATTGTATTCCACTTAAAAAGTTGCCCACTTATAAAGGAACTGGCTTCCATTTTTGCTCGGGAGATCTTTCGCATACATGGGCTACCCAAGATGGTTGTCTCGGACAGGGGTAGTCAGTTTGTGTCCCGGTTCTGGCGAGCCTTTTGTGCACAGCAGGGAATTCAGCTTGCTTTCTCCTCTGCGTATCACCCGCAGTCTAATGGGGCCGCAGAAGGAGCCCACCAGTTATTGGAGCAATTCCTATGTTGCTATATTTCTGACCATCACAACAACTGGTCAGACCTATTACCATGGGCAGAGTTTGCTCACAACAGTGACTTGAATTCTACTTCCCGATCTCGGTTTATGGCGAATTATGGTTTCCAACCTTCCATGTTGCCTGACTCGTTTTTTCCGCAGAGTATTCCTGCGCTAGAGGAGCATCTCCGTGGTTTTCGTTCCATTCGGGCACAAGTCCAGGAGGCTTTGCGTCATGCCAATGATAGGTACAGACTCCATGCTGACCCCAGACGCCTGCCTGTGCCTTCCTACCAGGTTGGGGACAGGGTCTGGCTGTCATCTTGCAATCTCCGACTTCGTGTTTCCTCACTGAAGTTCGCACCTCAGTTATTGGGCCTTTCCGTATCCTTTGCAGGATTAACCCAGTGGCTTACGCATTGGACCTTCCTCCTAGTATGCGCGTCCCAAATGTGTTTCATATCTCCATATTGAAATCGTTGGTCTGCAACCGCTTTACCACCTCGGTGCCACGTCCTCACCCTATACAGGTTGAGAACCATGAGGAGTATGAGGTACAATCCATTGTTGACTCCCGTAGGTTCCGTGGGCGCATACAGTACCTGGTGCATTGGAAGGGGTGCGGTCCGGAGGAACGCTCCTGGGTCTCATCCTCTGACGTTCATGCCCCTGCCCACCTCCGTGATTTCCATAGATGTTTTCCCCTCCAGCACAGTGGTCCTCCAAGGGGGGGTGGTCGTTGAGGAGGGGGTACTGTCAGGGCTGTCTCAGCCCTTCCTTCTCTGAGCTGGCCGCTCAGCTGTCGGCTAATTGCCAGCTCTCTTCTCTCTCCACAGTTAACCAGCTGTTGTGGATCTGCTCGTCAGTCCTGCCTACTTAAAGACATCCAGCTCACTTCATTCCTGCCTTGGCCTTGGTCACATCACAAGTAACCATCTCCTGTGTTCCTGTTTTTAAGACTGGCTTTGCTGACATCCCTTCTGGCTCCTTATCCTGCTTGCTGTTCCTCTACTTAGATCCCTGACTTCTGGCCTGGCTGATTACCTGATCTGGTTACTGAACTCTGGCTTGGCTGACTACCCAATCAGGTTACTGGACTCTGTCTATGCTTTGACTATGCTTACTCTATTTACCTTTTTTATTTTTATTAATAAACAAGAGTGATTTTACTGTACTTCTGTCTCAGTCTGGTTCATGGTTTCTGACAGGTGTACACAGTACACAATACAGTGCACCCATAGTTGTTATTACACTTATGGTGGTGTACACAGTACCGTGCACCCGTAGTGCAGTTGCTACCAGGAATGGGCCGAACACACCCCGGTTCGGTTCGCATCCAGAATATGCGAACAGGCAAAAAATTTGTTCGAACACCGTTAAAGTCTATGGGACACAAACATGAATAATCAAAAGTCCTAATTTTAAAGGCTTATATGCAATTTATCATCATAAAAAGTGTTTGGGGACCTGGATCCTGCAACAGGGGACATGGATCAATGCAAAAAAAAGTTTTAAAAAGGGACGTTTTTTTCAGGAGCAGTGATTTTAATAATGCTTAAAGTGAAACAATAAAAGTAAAATATTCCTTTAAATTTCGTACCTGGGGCGTGTCTATAGTATGCCTGTAAAGTGGCGCATGTTTCCCATATTTAGAACAGTCCGAGAGCAAAATGACATTTCTAAAGGAAAAAAAGTAATTTTAAAAGTGCTTGTGGCTATTAATGAGTTGTCGGTCCTGGCAATACACATAAAAGTCATTTAAAAAAACGGCATGGGATTCCCCCACAGTCCATTACCAGGCCCTTTGGGTCTGGTATGAAAATATTAAGGGGAACCCCGAACCAAAATTAAAAAAAAAAAAAAAAAAAATGTGTGGGGGTCCCACACCTTTTGCCATGAACACCCCAAATTGTTCGCTATTCAGCGAACGGGTGAACAGCCAATGTTCGAGTCGAACTCATGATTGACCAGAACATAAAGCCCATCCCTAGTTGCTACTACTTTTCTGGTGGTGTACACAATACAGTGCACCCATAGTTGTTATTACACTTCTGTTGGTGTACACAGTACTGTGCACCCATAGTGCAGTTGCTACTACTTTTCTGGTGGTGTACACAGTACATAATACATCATTAAAATCACTGCTCCCGAAAAAACGGCCATTTTTAAAACTTTTTTTTGCATTGATCCATGTCCCCTGGGACAGGACCCGGGTCCCCAAACACTTTTTATGACAATAACTTGCATATAAGCCTTTAAAATTAGCACTTTTGATTTTTCACGTTTGAGTCGCATAGACTTTAACTGTGTTCGCGTGTTCGCACAAACTTTTTGTCAGTTCGCATGTTCTGCCACAAACCGAACTGGGGGTGTTTGGCTCATCCCCTCCCTGCACTGGGGTATGTCGGGAGAGGTAAGGATTTATCAAAGGTATTTAATGGTATTTTTGTTTTAAGTTGTCTTTTTAAGAAGGTGCACCCTTGAAATGTGTAAGCCATGAAGTGACTGTCAGACAATCAGAGAGCTATTCAGGTTGATCAGAGACATACTGGATTTTATGAGCGTATCAAGTTTTTTTGTGAGTACAATATATATTTTTTTTACTGAGGAAGGCATTGAGTGAGGTAGGCTTCCTATGTTACATCTGTGAGGTCCTGGCTACATCACCAGTGCTTCTAGGGACCAGGAAATGCAATGTGGTTAAATGCATTTTTTCTGTTAGAGGTTCCATTTAGCACTATTTGTTAAGTAAAATGTTTATTTTTTTCAGGATTCCAGAGAAGATCTCACCCCCCAACCCCCAGGTATAGTGCTTTGAACATCTAGTTGTGTACAATATAATGGAGATCATGTTGTCTGAAGGCTGAAAGGTCAGAGGAGGCAGTTGAGCAACGGACGGTCAGATACAGGCATAGATGGCAGGCAGACAATGGTCAGGATACAGGCAGAAGTCGGCAACACAAGATCAGGCAGATGAGCATGATGTAAGCAGGGTCTAGAGGCAAGCCAAGGTCAGGGCAGGTCGCGTTCAAGCGTGGTCAGGACAAGTCAGGTCAATCACAGGGTTTAAACACAGGAGCAGATACAAGAACACAAGGAACAGCTCTTTTGGTTGGTCTTTTCCTGTGGATGACAGGAGTACAATTCGTTTTGCGCTCCTGTGACTCGTTTTTAGCAAAGAGCGGGCTGAAGTCTGCTCTCTGCTGACGGCACTGATTTCAGTCCAGGCACTGCATCATCCCAACAATGGGAGTCTGAATCCGCCAGGTGCCTGGGCTCAGAGGCGGCTCTCTAATTAGGCAAATTAGGCGGTCGCCTAAGGCCTCGCACTCACAGGGGCCTCGCGGCCGCCTAATTTGCCTGTTCTCAATCACTGAAGTTGACGCCAGCGGCTCCGCCTACCCCCACTGGGACCCTGTGGCTTAGGAGCTGACGGACAAGTCAGATACTGCCCGCAGCCTGAGGAATAGCGGCCTCATCACGGAGCATCCCAGTCCGTGGGGCCTCATGTGTAAGTTTTGCCTAAGGCCTCACAAAGCCTAGAGCCGCCTCTGCCTGGGCTGACAGCCATCTCAGGCTCTCAGCGAGCTGCTGACAAACTGAGAGAGCCGCTCTGCCCCCTCCACAGCACAGCGCTCCAATGAGCAAGGAGGGGGCAGAGCAGAGAGCTGTGACTGACAGTCAGCAGCTCTCTGCTCACGGAGCTGTGAAAACCGAGCAATTCCTTTACTTCTCTTTTAATGTGCTTTCAGTAAACAAGAATGTTGCATATACAAGTGAAGCGCTGGTATTTTCAATGCAGACGCTAAAAGTATAAATTTAGTTGTCTGCAGCTGTAATTAGCTCAGATTACAATTATTGTAATTTCTGGCTCTGTCTCAGCTTGGCTGGTTGTGTGGTTTTCCCTTTGGCCTGGGGTTGGCGCCCTATTAATCAGGCTAAGGTTGGAAATTGCAACAAGCTAGGTGTTTTGAGCACCTCTTTTCCCGGAAACAGTCAGTGGGTGTGGTGTGCCTGCTGTGCTTTCTGGGAGGGGGTACTTAAGGACAGACCCCGTGACACGGGGGGATCTTCTGACCTGATGGCCCTCCTGGCCTAAGGTGTTTCACTGCCATCAAATTGTCTCAGGGCCGGTTGGCCCGAGGTGTTGTTACTGAAGGTAGGCCCCAAAAGTCTTGGGAGACCTACCGATCCAGGGATGGTCCTGTGCTTTCTTGCCTGCGGGAAGAAGCCAAGCGACTGGAGAATCCAGGGGAGGGCTTTTCAGGAGAGGACTGCGCGATAAGGCCGGTGCCTCTAGAAGAGCCTGGAGGCTCAGTTGGAGGATGCATCCCGGGTCACATACCACACAGTACCGTAAGTTCGGAAGAAGGGAACTGGTATTGTGTGATCAAGCCTTTGATATTGCAACAAGTCGCTAATTACCCAATCCTGTGGCAGAGGATTGTATAACAGGAGTGAGAGAGGCCTATCCGGTGGTCTCTAAATCCAGTTATGGAGCTGTTGTCCTTTGGATCAAAGAGTGTTTTCCTGATCTGCAATTTCATGGTACCTGAATTCCCCCTAAACCCTCTATCCCCATAAAGCATTCAAGAAAGAGACTGTGTGTCGGAGCTGAAATTATTAAAAAGAACTTTTTAATGGGACCCCTAAGACGGATATGGTGAAACAGTAGAACGGTATGGCCCAATCAAATACCAGCAGCTCCTTCGGGGGTAAGTGCTACACAAGCTACTTACAAATGTAGGAAAACCATACATGACATAAAGAGTATTTCAGATATGCATATAACAACACATGCACACACTATCTAACCTTTTTAACAAACGAGCTGACATTGACAATGGTCTGTATGCTATAGGGATACATTAAAGATAACAAAGCTTGCTTTATAACTGGTTCATGATCTCCGTAGCAAACAGGACTCCGGGCTACACAAGCGATTGCAGAAATCAGGTTCTCTCATAAAGTAGATTTATGCCCTGTACACACGATAGGATATTCCGACAACAAAATCCATGTTTTTTTTCCGAAGGATATTGGCTCAAACTTGTCTTGCATACACACGGTCACACAAAGTTAGTCGGAAATTCCGAACGTCAAGAACGCGGTGACGTACAACACGTAAGACGAGCCGAGAAAAGTGAAGTTCAATAGCCAGTGCGGCTCTTCTGCTTGATTCCGAGCATGCGTGGCACTTTGTCCATCGGAATTGTGTACACACGATCGGAATTTACGACAACGGATTTTGTTGGTGGAAAATTTGAGAACAAGCTCTAAAATTTTGTGTGACGGATATTCCTATGGAAAATGTGTGATGGAGCCTACACATGGTCGGAATTTCCGACAACAAAGTCCTATCACACATTTTCCATCGGAAAATCCTATCGTGTGTACAGGGCATAAGTGTATAAATTGATGGTGATAACAGTTGCTGGAGGGCCTGAGGATGGTTACAATGACTGTAATAGATAATCTCATGATGGATGAAGGAGGTGATGGTCATATTGATCGGAGGGAATTTTAGCTACATAACTGTATCAGCGGTATGGACTTTTGTATACTGACCGGTAATAATGGTTTTCTCTGTAATTTAACAGCTGCCGAGGCTCTAAGTAACCAATCACAGCACGTTACACAGGAACCCCCATCATCCTCTCTGATTCTGATAGAGAACCTCCAGGACAGCTACTCTTTAGACATATTAAACCTCCTGGTGGAGAATATCAGTGGTAAGAGAGAGGACACCGACTTCCAGGTGGAGAGAATTCCAGAGAAACAATGTGCAGTCATCACCTTCACATGTGATATCGGTGAGAACGAACACTAACCCCAATCCCTTCTCTTATCAATTCATCTAAGATACAAAAATATGCTGGTAATAGACTGTCTGTGTCACCTGATACTGTGTGTTTGCCGGTCTGCCCTGTTGCTCTAGAACAGCCATTCCCAAGCAGGATTCTGTGGAATCCTAGAGTTCCTCCAAAGGTGCCTAGGGGTTCCTTGAGCTGTGAATAATTGGCCTCCCATCTGATGGTGTCTTCATAGATCCAGCTCCATCACCACTGTACAAAGCCAGTAGCATGACACCATTGATCCTGCCCCCTAACAGAGACGTCTAAGACCATGCATCTCCCCAATTCTACCTCAATTACCCGCCTGCACGTTACCATATCGGTTTTTAAAAAAGGACCGGAACTCCGGTGCAGGGCACAACCGCAAGAGACCAAAAGGAGGGACCGCATCTCCACTCCCTTTTTGCTAGATTGACATCGGCCAAAGTTATTAAGCCAGGTCTCTCGCAACAATAAAATCTCAGCATCAAACTCGCTGAGCAAAAATAAGGCAATATCACAAGCTCTTAAAGATTTAATGCTGGCGACATTAATGATCACCACCTTTATCAGAGCGGGAACCGCCTTCAGGATGATTGGGGTAGTCGTATATTAACCTTTACCACACTCTCATCACCCAAAACAGCTCTCTTCAGACTAGGTGATTCCCCCTCATCCATGGATGATAAAGAGAAGGATATATCAGACATCTCATCACCCAAAAAAACTGAAATAGTATTACCAAGAGGAACCCCTCCTGGGTCCGACTCTGAGGAAGAAATGACCACTTTGCTTGTCTTTTGCCCTGTACACACGATAGGCTTTTCCTACAGAAAATGTGTGATAGGACCTTGTTGTTGGAAATTCCAACCATGTTTAGTCTCCATCACACATTTTCCATAGGAATTTTCGTCACACAAAATTTGAGAGCTGGTTCTCAAATTTTCCGACAACAAAATCCGTTTTTGGAAATTCCGATCGTGTGTTGCGCTTATAAATTGGTGTAGTATATCAATTACACTATCATGGAGGGAAGAAAAGTTATGCAAGGTGTTGTTTAAATCAGGATCAGATATGTGGAACAGCGAACAGGCAGTTTCCCTTAGATTAACATGTGGAAATGTTAAATATTGACCTTCTGCATGTAGAAGGGTTATGCCCCGTACACACGGTCGGATTTTCCGACGGAAAATGTTCGATGGGAGCCTTTTGTCGGAAGTTCCGACCGTGTGTAGGCTCCATCGGACATTTTCCGCTGAAATTTCCATCACACAAAATTTTAGCGTTGTTCTCAAATTTTCCGACAACAAAATCCATTGTCGTAAATTCCGATTGTGTGTACGCAATTCCGACGCAGCAAAGTTCCACGCAAGCTCGGAATCAAGCAGAAGAGCCACACTGGCTATTGAACTTCACTTTTCTTGGCTCGTCATACATATTGTACGTCAATGCGTTCTGGACGGTCGGAATTTCTGACCAACTTTGTGTGACCGTGTGCATGCAAGAAAGTTTGAGCCAACATTCGTCGGAAAAAAATCCACGGTTTTGTTGTCGGAATGTCCGATCGCGTGTACAGGGCATAACTCTAATTCTTTTTCTTCCTCCTAAACTTCTCCCACCCCTCATCATCTGAATCCCCCTCTACAGAGGGTGAGACATGGAATATGGACACCTTTCCCTCAACCCCACCCCCATCCAGCACCCCCACACTCCCCATTTGCGCTGTCGAGGGGCAGGGACTGGAGGCTGAATAGGCTGAGCGGGAAGATGCACTAAACCTGCCCCCCACAACAGCTTCTGCTAGTCTGGAGGATCTACGTACAGTAGGATTAGAAACTACCACATGGGGAGAGACTCAGGGACCACATCACTAGGGGAAACAGAATCCGAAACAACAGATGTAACAGATACAGGAGGGGCAATAACAGTTTTCTCCCTAACTTCAGTGGCCTTATCCTCTTTATCAAGCCTCTGCAGCTCAGCCTCCTATCCTGGCAAGTTATGTAATGCCTCTGAGCACTGACTATAAGCATGACCCAGCTTCTGGAACAAATTGCACCGAATCTGTGTGCAAACCTTGGGCAAATGGTCCAAAGCCTGGCACAGTGAGCACTTCTTGCGGGTACAGGACGATGCAAAGTGACCTTTCTCTCCACAATTATTACAGACCTTAGGCTGACCCTAGTAGAAAACGGTCAGCCTATCCCTCCCAGAAAAGCTGAGCAGGGCAGGTGTTGAACTACATTGCCTAGCATGATAAATTTCAGTGACACTGTCCAGACCACTTTCCATATCCCATGCTCATCAAGGACCTTCCGCAGTGGAGTGAGGATCTCGTCATATCGATGTAGCCACACTACCATGGTATGGATAAGTTGCGGACCAGGATTGTCACTGTTTTTATCAAACGCTGCCTTGAAACCACCTTTGGCTTCAAACCACTTTATTGCTGAACACCCCTGCACCTCCTATACCTCTCCCAGAAAAGATCCAGACCTTCAGGTTTCACAAACAATAAATCAAATTCAAAAGTCCCTACTGGGCGAATTAAAGCAAAAACATCAGAGGCTTTAAACACCATCTCCAAAACCAACTTAGCCACCCTCCCTCTTAATGGTGGGGTTCCCTCCCCCTCCTACCTCAACTGTACAACATTCCTCCTCCTGTACTCGCTAACCATCAACATTCCTCCTCCTGTACTCACTAACCATCCCCCCCACCAAACCTCTCCAAATTGTGACCATTGGTATTAACAAATATCCCACCCCCCTCCTTGGTGTGACTCCCCAAAACAGACACATAACTCCCAACAATCCTCTCTGCAGTGAATCCATCTGTGTGTTTCGAAGCATCTGATACAACTTCAGCAGATATCGATTGTACAGATTCGAAATTGGTCTGCACAACCGATGAGTCCTTCCTCTGCTGAGCAGGGGGAGAAATATCGTTTTTTACCTATGTCAGCAACATTAACCACCACACCACCACCCGCCACCAACATATCCATTGCTTTATCAATATTACTCAAGTCATTTTCTGGCACATTCATAGTTCCTGCCGTCTTCACAACAGGGTCCATACTCAGTGCTGCACTCATACTGTAGATGTTTCACCACCAACAGGTATCTTCTCCTCCACTAGGACAGGCCTTTCAGGTGAGGATAGTGAGGCTGGGCTCACACTTATGTGAATTGGATGTGGGTTTCCCCGCATCCAATTCACATGACAGGAGTATGTGATCGGCTCTCAGTGGAGCCGGTTGACACACCTCCGGGGCACCCACGGTCTGCATTTGGAAAGGGTCCTGTGTGAACCTGATTTGCACCTAATTCAGTGAACAGGGACGCGTCAGATCACTGTTTAATCAACTTTTTCTTTTTTTCCAGATATTTTGAGGTTTGTCAAACAGTTTTCAGAAAACTCCAGAGTCCAGTCACTTAAAATGATGGCAACTCCTCTGAAAGAAACTAGAGCAATCAGGATTGAGGGTCTCCCCACCAACACATCCAAGGATTACATCAGCCTGTATTTTGAGAACCCGAAGCATGGAGTTCCTGAAAGTATGGAAGACACGTTGGTTATTGCTGATGAGAGCGCCGCATTGGTTACATTCTTCACTGTGGAAGGTACGTTGGGTGTCATACTGGACAGCACTGGGTACTCTGATTACAGAATCACATACATACCAGGGTGGAGATGACCTGAAGTTCTACATCCTCTGTATAGCATTGCCAAATGCCCCACACAAAATATTCTTTTTCACCTCTGGCTAAACTAAACAACCAGAACAGCTGTATAGAGCACAAATACTGTTCCAGGGCTGTTGGCCATCATCAGTGCAGTGTATGGAAGCCATGGCTTCTATGGAGTAGGAATTGAGGACCAATGGAACAGTATAACCTGACAGGTACTGATAATGGGGGGCTGATAGGAACCAAAAGTCTTCATTAAACCAGTGCAAAACACAGTACAGCCTTCTTGACACCTTCTTCCAGGCCTACAACAGATTGACGGGCAGGTGGGACATTCCTCCTTCTGAGTTGATGTCAAATGTTGTCCTCTCAGAAGGCTCTGCTCACGTGGCTGAGGGGGCTGTGGCATCCTTTCATGCCATCTATTGCATACAATTGTGTTGTTAGCTGTGATTGGTCACTGTGATCACTTGGTATAGACAGGGCTCATATGTACCATGTGATTAGCTCTGGTCAATCACAGCTAATCACAATAAAACAAAGTGAATTAATCAGTTTCATTATATACTGTCACCAGTCAGTGTCCCTGATCACCGCCACTCCAGTTATATGATGACACTGTACTGCATTGGTGACAGGATGTAAAAAAAAACTCTGCTTCTTATTTATTTTTATTTCTTAATTTTCCAAAAAATTATGACAAAAAAATTACAACTTAAAAAAAAAACTTGCCATGCCTCTTACTAAATACCTTGGACTGTCTACTTTCCAAAAAGCCATACTTTGGGGGGTATTTACACTGTCCTGGTGTTTTTGGGCCTCAAGAAAAGAGATTGTCCATCAGTACATCAGAATTGATCAATCTTCAGATATATATCCCATAGTTTTGTAGCGCTACCCCCTTGCTGAATCTATACCCCACTGGTTGCCACAAACGTACAAGTCCTGTAACACCTCTGACACAGAGTACTGTACATCTCGCGCTCACTGCAATAGGAAAAACTCATTTTCCTATTGCAGGGAGCGCGAGAAAGAATTCCCCTCCATGAGCATACCAGGCCCTTAGGTCTGGTATGCAACGTAAGGGGAACACCCTACGCCGTAAAAATGTCGTGGGAGTCTCCCCAAAATCCATACCAGACCCTTATCCAAGCACGCAGCCCGGGCGTCAGGAAAGGGGGTGGAGATGAGCGGGCGCCCTGCGCCCCCCCACCCCAAAGCACCTTGTCCCCATGTTGATGAGGACAAGGACCTCTTCCCGACAACCCTGGCTGTTGGTTGCCGCGGTCTGCGGGCGGGGGGCTTATCGGAATCCGGGAGCCCCCTTTAATAAGGGGCCCCCAGATCCCGCCCCCCCCCACCATATGTGAATGAGTATGGGGTACATCGTACCCCTACACATTCACCTGGGGGAAAAAAAGGTGACCCTGCCCCTTATGTCGTCACAGTCCCATCATGCCCCTGGGCTGTGACATCATAAGGGGCGGGGTCACCGGGAGACATTTTCTCCTCCTGTATCACTAATTTACTAACTCAGTCTGGATGTCACACCACTTCCTCAAACTCAATCTATCTAAAACTGTACTTAACATTTTTCCTCCACCACGTGCCTCTTCCCCTGATCTCTCTGTCAAAATCGATGGCATAACTATAAGCCCATCCCCACATGCCAAGGTCCAAGGTCCTCCGCAACATCTCCAAAATGCGCCCCTTTCTAACCAATGACACAACAAAGCTCTTAATTCACTAGCAGGTCATCTCTCGTCTTGACTACTGCAACTCCCTCCTCATCCAGGACTTTTCCTGAGCCTCTCCAAACCTATGGAACTCCCTACCCAAGTCTTTCCGATTATCTCCTACACTATTAGCTTTTAGACAATCCCTAAAAACCCTCCTCTTCAGAGAAGCCTATCCTACCCCCTACCTAACAACTGTATTTTCATTTTCTCCATCAGTTCACCCCCCAGTTATTACTTTTTGTTCCACTTGACCCTCCCTTCTAGATTCTAAGCTCTAAAGAGCCGGGCCCTCTGATCCCTCCTGTATTGTGCTGTGCAAACTGTTGGTGCTAAATAAATCCTGTATAATAATACATTTTACATTATGGCAGTGACAAGCGACATTCTTCTACTCCTGTGTGCGATTCTCTGATCTCCTCCCTCGTGATGGTCTCTTACTGGCTCTAGGCCTCTCTGCTCAGTGGCCCTCTGCTCTGGACCACTCTCCTTTTAGATCACAGGACCACTGGGTCAGACCCAAAGATAACCTGCTAAAACCAAAGAACCGGGAAAGGCGTTAACCTTTACCCTCCTGTTCTTGGCCAGCACCTAACTGGCATAATTTCAACCTGCTTATAAGCACATGTGTAATAAGTCAAAGAAAATGCTCCCAAATATAAAGAGAATATACTGTATATTAACTTCATGCAAGATTGATGTGTGTGTCATAAAGTAGGGATTGGTGAATAGTTACAATTGTAACAAAGAGAAACAGACCCACATTCCCCAAATTCCTCCATTCATCAGCTTTGTTAGAAAAAATGTAACTGTAAAAAGTATTCTTGATATTCCAGGAATGAGATTCTGATGACCCGTTTTCTTCCTCTATTCTGTGCAGCTGCTAAGAAAGTTCTGGGGAGGAAGCATCTGTTTCAGAAGAAAGAAGTATCTGTTTATCCGTATTATCCCGCACAGGGTATTGTGCTTTATGGAGACCAAAGACCCCAAATACAAACACCAGAGCCCCTCACCTTCCCAGTAAGTCCGTACATTCTGGAATTCATCCTCAGTAACGTCCAGTTCAAAGAAAACATGGAAAAAACAATGGGGACCCATACATGTGAGATCAAATGGCCAGATCTAGTCTGCCCCAACTCCCTTATCACATTGAGCTTTCCTGAGGCCCAGTCTACTCATCTCAGGGCATTGGCCAAGCTTGTCCCAACATGGAAAGACAAGGTCCATGCAGAGTTCTCACTTCTCATATCAAAGTACAAAGTCGTAGAATATCAAATGGATCAGTCGGTCTGGGATGCTGTTAAAGAACATGCCAGCAGCCCCACCTATAATGGAGTGCTTATCAAACCTGAGTTGGGTTCAGGGAAAGTTTTCTTGGTGGGATTGTTAGAGGACATTACCAGAATTGATCCCATATTCAGACAACTGATAGAGGAAACCACCAAACAGGTGCAAAGAAAGAGCCAAAGTATGACTGAGACCATATCCATGTCTCCAGCCCTCTATCAGATTATGTGTAACAGAGGCCTGCAGAAGAAGATCCTGGACCAAGTTCCAGAGCTGAAGATGGACTATGACACACCAAAAAAGGAGATCCGGCTATTCGGACTGAGAGATGAAATGCTCACCGCCAAATGTGAGATACTCAGCTTACAAAATCAACTGGAAACTAAATCCACCCAGATGAATCCACACCTCGCCCAGTTCCCGATGTCCACCGATAACGAGGTACGTTCCTGTCTGCTCTCTGTAAGTAAAAACATTAACGCATTGAAACTGATAACACTATTAAGCTTCATGTACACTTTTACCGTGGCCATGGGAAAACGTGAAACGTGGTAAAGTCGTGATTCATGCATACACATTTTATCAGCATTTTTTGGCAGGAGAGTTTAGTGGCAGAAAAAAACGCTGACCGCTCCTAAACTCTACTAAACACCAGTGTCCAGCGTCCACTGAAGCGGAGGCTGACAGCATCCGTAACAAACAGTCAATAGCTGCTTGTTAAGGAGCGGGCCGGAAAGTGGGCCGCCGTGTCCTTAACAGAGGAATCATCGGCTGTCAGCGGGATTTCCTGCTGACAGCTGAATGTAAAACAAACATTTGAGGTGTCTTTTGTGCTTGTAATACCGTCTGATACTTGTGAGTATAATATTCATGTAATGAACTAGATGTTTTAGCAATATTATTCTATGGTCCTTTGCATTCTCTTGCCAGTACTTTGGTGGTCTTAAATGCACATATTCATGGTGGGTTCAAACACAATTATTCTCATTTTTATATTCTTTGAGTGAAGCTCTTTGTTATTGCTCATTTATTTGAGTTTGGGTTTTGCACATTTCTTTTGGAACATTAGTAAGGATGGCAGAGCCCAGCCATGTACCCTATACATGTACAGTGCCTTGAAAAAGTATTCATACCCCTTGAAATTTGCCACATTTTGTCACGTTACAACCAAAAATGTAAATGGATTTTATGTGATGAACTTCCACTTTTCGGAACCCTCCCCCCTTCCGGTGTCACAATTGGCACCTTTCAGGGGGAAGGGGGGTGCAAATACCTTTATAATACACGGGTCCCAGAGACAGCAGGGACTATTCGAATTGCGCAGCGAGACTCGCACATGCACAGTAGGGAACCAGGATGTGAGGCCGAAAGGCTTCACTTCCTGATTCCCTTACCGAAGATGGCGGCAGCAGCAACCGAGGACCGAGGGACAGATCGGCTTCGGGTGCCGACATCGCGGGCGCCCTAGACAGGTAAGTGTCCATATTTCAAAAGTCAGCAGCTGCAGTATTTGTAGCTGCTGACTTTTAAAAAATTTGGCGGACCTCCGCTTTAACATTAAAACATGAGAAATGCTGAATCAAAGAAAATACATTCTTGGGTTATTCTTATGTTGCCTTCTTCTTGGATCGGAAGACGTTGCCTCATTTCACATGTTTGGATGAAAGAGATGTTGGTTGGTTTGGAGGGTTTCTCACCGTTGTTGTTCTCAGCTCTGATTGGTTGTCGTTGCTAAAAAATATTGGTTGTTGTAGTAGAGATTGTGAAGAGATTTTCTGGAAATGTTTGATACTGATTTCTCCTCTGTTTTCAGGGTTCACAGTCCAGCCATGTTGAAAAGAAAAGCTCTGGAGACAAAGGTAAGGAAAATCTTCCTCCTTCCTCCAGCTGGTGATCCCTCTAGTGATATAAAGATCTATATAGAGGAATCAGGACCTCCTTCTTCCTGCTGGTGACCCCTCTAGTGATAAAAAGATCTATATAGAGGAATCAGGACCTCCTTCCTCCTGCTGGTGACCCTTCTAGTGATATAAAGATCTTCCACCTGCTGGTGATCCCTCTAGTGATATAAAGATTTATATAGAGGAATCAGGACCTCCTTCCTCCTGCTGGTGATCCCTGTAGTGCAGTGGCGTAGCGTGGGTTGTCAGCGCCCGGGGCAAGGCAAGTAATTTGCCCCCCCCTAACCTGTGGGCTTTTTGCACTCCCCGAGTCCCTTCCCTTCCTACAGTAGTACTGACCAGCCTGATTCCTACACTCTGACCACTACACTGACCTACATGATTCCAACACTGACCACTGCATTGACCTACCTGATTCCTATACTGACCACAACACTAACCTATCTGAGTTCTACACTGACCTACACTGTCCACTACACACTGACCAGATCACTACACTACACACTGACCAGACCACTACACACTGACCAGACCACTACACACTGACCAGACCACTACACTACACACTGACCAGACCACTACACACTGACCAGACCACTACACTACACACTGACCAGACCACTACACTACACACTGACCAGATCACTACACTACACACTGACCAGATCACTACACTAAACACTGATCACTACACACTGATCACTACACTTCACACTGACCAGACCACTACACTACACACTGATCACTACACTACACACTGATCACTACACTACACTACACACTGATCACTACACTACACACTGATCACTACACTTCACACTGACCAGACCACTACACTACACACTGATCACTACACTACACACTGATCACTACACTACACACTGACCAGATCACTACACTACACACTGACCAGATCACTACACTACACGCTGATCACTACACTACACACTGATCACTACACTACACACTGACCAGATCACTACACTACACACTGATCACTACACTACACACTGACCACTACGCTACACTACACACTGACCACTACACTACACACTGACCACACCACTACACTACACACTGACCAGATCACTACACCACACTACACTACACACTGACCACTACACTACACACTGACCAGACCACTACACTACACACTGATCACTACCCTACACACTGACCAGACCACTACACTACACACTGGCCATTACACTACACACTGATCACTACACTACAGACTGACCACTACACTACACACTGATCACTACACGCTGACCACTACACTACACTACACGCTGATCACTACACTACACACTGATCACTACACTACACACTGATCACTACACTACTACACTACACACTGACTGACTGCTCCCTCTCCCCAGACCATGTCCACTCCCCCGGGCCAGCAACATGACTCATGAGGGAGTCTCTACCTTTTTTTCTTCCATCTGCGCTCTGCCTCTGCGGTCTGTCACACTGCCTGCCACGATAGGACAGCAATCTGGGATCCGGTCTGGAGGAGAAGACATCCACGGTTCACAGCTAAGTAGAGGCCAGCCCCGCTCACCAGTGATCAGGGTTAGGCCATCCCCGCCACCACACCTGACCGCATTCTCCCAATCGCAGAGCACCAGGGGCCAGCCTGAAATTAAACATGGGGGCCGAAGCACAGGGACACAGATCAAAATTAGGAGGATGGAGCCAGGGGTTAACACTCACTGGTGCGGAATGTCGCCCCCCCCAAATGTTGCGCCCGTGGCTATGGCCCCTTCGCACCCCCCACGCTATGCCACTGCCACTACACTACACACTGACCAGACCACTACACTACACACTGACCAGACCACTACACTACACACTGACCAGACCACTACACTACACACTGATCACTACACTACACACTGACCAGATCACTACACTACACACTGATCACTACACTACACACTGACCACTACACTACACACTGACCACTACACTACACTAAACACTGATCACTACACACTGACCACTACACTACACACTGACCAGATCACTACACCACACTACACTACACACTGATCACTACACTACACACTGACCTCTACACTACACACTGACCAGACCACTACACACTGACTAGACCACTACACACTGACTAGACCACTACACACTGACCAGACCACTACACTACACACTGACCAGACCACTACACACTGATCAGACCACTACACTACACACTGACCAGATCACTACACTACACACTGATCACTACACTACACACTGACCATTACACTACACTACACTCTAATCACTACACTACACACTGACCACTACACTACACACTGACCACTACACTACACTAAACACTGATCACTACACACTGACCACTACACTACACACTGACCAGACCACTACACTACACACTGGCCACTACACTAAACACTGATCACTACACACTGACCACTACACTACACACTGACCAGGCCACTACACTACACACTGATCACTACACTACACTATACACTGGTCACTACACACTGATCACTACACTACACTATACACTGGTCACTACACACTGATCACTACACTACATACTGACCACTACACTACACACTGACCAGATCACTACACCACACTACACTACACTACACACTGACCAGACCACTACACACTGACCACTACACTACACACTGACCACTACACTACACACTGACCACTACACTACACACTGATCACTACACTACACTACACACTGGCCACTACACACTGATCACTACGCTACACACTGACCACTACACTACACTACACACTGATCACTACACCACTACACTACACACTGACTGACTGCTCCCTCTCCCCAGACCATGTCCTCTCCCCCGGGCCAGCAACATGACTCATGAGGGAGTCTCTACCTGTTTTTCTTCCATCTGCGCTCTGCCTCTGCAGTCTGTCACACTGCCTGCCACGATGGGATCTGGTCTGGAGGAGAAGACATCCACGGTTCACAGCTAAGTAGAGGCCAGCCCCGCTCACCAGCGATCAGGGATAGGCCAGCCCCGCCGCTGCACCTGACCTCATTCGCCCAATCGTAGAGTGCCAGGGGCCAGCCTGAAATTAAACGTGGCGGCCGAAGCACAGGGACACAGATCAAAATTAGGAGGATGGAGCCAGGGGGTGACACTCACTGGTGCGGAATGTCCCCCCCCCCCAAATGTTGCGCCCGGGGCTATGGCCCCCCTCGCACCCCCCACGCTATGCCACTGCCTCTAGTGATATAAAGATCTATATAGAGGAATCAGGACCTCCTTCCTCCTGATGGTGACCCCTCTAGTGATATAAAGATCTATATAGAGGAATCAGGACCTCCTGCTGGTGACCCCTCTACTGATATAAAGATCTATATAGAGGAATCAGGACCTCCTTCCTCCCGATGGTGACTATTCTTTTCAGGAGTGTTTGCATTAACTTGACTACAACTGATGTTTAACTCACTGGTCTGTAATTGCCAGCTTCTTGTTGTGGATAGGTTCAATATTAGCAGTCCGCCAGTCATGTGGAACTTTTCCTATTAAAAGAGATTGATCAAAAAGATTTGTTAATGGTCCAACAACTATATCTCAAAGTTCTTTATTAAGCTTTAATGTAGACAGTTCCTCTGCTATCTCTGTCTCCAGAAATCCTAAAAATGTACCGTCATTACTAAAACCAATATGATTCCCCAACTTGTTATTGTTAGTACAATTTTTTTTCTCAGAAGACTGAACAAAAGTAATTACCAGTAACTGGTTTGCTACATCCAGGTCTCCATCAACTAAAGTGTAATGCCCAGTTTTCATTTTTGTCTTTCTGAATAGATTTAGCAATTTTCTCCTTATTCTGTGCTTTGGCAAGTCTGATAATGTGTTTGGCCTCCCCCAACATCTTCAATGAAATATTTTCATTCAATTTAATCTTTCATTAAAATGTATCAGAAACCGGAACAGAGGTCACAGGGACAGGAGTAAGAGAACAGATACAGGATGTAGGTTTTATACTTCGTATTGCAGCACTTCTATAACTACTTATATACTGAAATGCATATGGTTATACAACACCTTACTTAAAAAAAAAAAAAAAAAAAAAAAAAATCTTCGAATGACCACAATGATGTGACTGGATTAGAGACATATATGAATATCACTCTGAAGGCAGTCTCTGGATAAAGTTAACTGATGTGGCAATGTCTTGCAGGAAATAAAAAAAAAAAAAAAGAGAACAGATACATATAGAAACACCTTCCTCAAGAATATGTTTTACTTTGTTACAGCCACACCAGACGATGATGTGATACTGGACCTCCCGTCCTCTCTGGTTATAGTAAAGAATGTCCAGGACAGCTGCACTCTTGAGATGCTAAACCTCCTTGTTGAGAATACCAGTGGGAAGGTCATGGACACGGACTTCTATATTGAGTTAATTCCGGAGATCCAATCTGCTGTTGTCAGCTTCACATGTGATATTGGTGAGTCCACTCTTTGTGATTTGCCCATTCGTTAGATACCAAGCCTGTTAAGTTTGTCAATGACATATTTTGTGAGTTTCCTGACTGGTTAGTCCTGGTCTACCTACACCATATCCTGAACTACTCCATTTCCCTTTGGAGGAACACTCTAATCTCCATGCTGTCCTGTCCAATTCCCTATATGCCAAATTATCAAAGTGCACGTTCCATGAGTTCCCTTCTCAGGGTATATATGGACCCTACCAAAGTAGAGGACAACCACCTATTGGACCCAGTCTAAGGATCTGAAAGCAATCCAGCATTTCTTGGGATTTTCAAATATTTATAGGTGGTTCAATAAACACTTTTCCTCAATAGTAGTGCTTATCACCACCATTACTAAGAACGTCCCCAGTCCTGGTCTTTGGCCTCCAGAGGCTGTTGCAACTTTTCAGAGACTTAGAGGAGCTCCAGTCTCTCCCCAAAAAAATAAAAGTCAGCAGCTACAAATCCTGTAGCTGCTAATTTTTTAATATAAGGACACTTACCTATCCAGGGATCCAGGGATGTCGGCAGCCGATCCAATTCTTCAATCAGCTTCGGGTGCAGACATCTTCACTAAGGGAAACCGTCAGTGAAGGCTTCAGGTGCACTTTGCAATGTGCACAGTCTATTTGCCTTTAGTAAATAAACCCTTTAGTTGGTGGTGCTGTTTCTCTTTCCTTGTTTTTTAAGTACATGTGAGTCTGCAAGCGGGAGTCACACCAATCCCGCCATCTGGAAAGAATCTGCTGACCCTGATGGTGTTCATCCTTTATATTCATGGAGGAATATGGACTTTTGTATTATGGACTTGTATATGATTACATCACACTTGGTCACATTTGCACACACTTTGGATGAGTTTTGAGACTTTTGTTCATATTTGCACTGGGGAGTTGTGTGTTTGCATGCGTTTGCAGATGTTTACATGTTTATATTTTATGCTGGGAAGAGATATCCCAGGAGTCCACAAGGTGCAAGAGCTGTGTACAGGTAATCTCAGGAACAGTCCTTATGCCCAAAGGACTGACCTAGGTTGGGTTATTACTGGTGAAGAAGTCTACATCAGAGAACCATCTTACAGCAGTGTCAATAAAACAACATTCTACTTTTAATGCATGTCCAGGAATCTACTATTGCCAAGATCCTGCATGGCAATACTTGTTCATGGCCTGTGTTAGAAACAATTTCAAGTCACCACCTAAGTGCTAAGCCAACAGGTGACTATACTGTGTGGACAGACTGGATCTAAGGAGGTATGTCAATGTATAAAGCAGCATTTTAAACAGAACAGGGCACGTCATCCATTTGTGGTTTATCCTGACCACAAGACCTCAAATACATTCAGTCAGATAAACACAAACTGTCACCAAGCTTGCTGGTCCCTCCTTTTTTTGCTTGCTCCAATGTTACTATAAGATACCACCTGGGCTCTAAGAATTCTGAAGCAGATGCCCTCTTCTGCAGCTTTGAACCTTGTTTTGAGAAATTCTCAGAGCCCCACAGCATTTTGCTTCCTATTCAGGTCTCAACCATCTTTTCCCCTGACCTGTCTGCCTCAATATCTGAATCATAGTCCCATACTCCTACCAACCTACCTGTGGGAACGTTATTCATCCCACTCCACCTTAGACTCAAGATTCTGTCAGAGGCACATGACATCAGGTTGGATGGACATCCTGGTTTCACAAAATCCCTTTCCTTGTTTTCCCGTAACCTCTAATGGCCTACCCTTCCATAAAGACAATTATGCATATGTTAAACCTGTTCTCGCTCCAAACCCTCTACTGTAGGTCCAAGCCCTCCGGGTTCTGCCATACTCTATCAGTTCCTAAGCATTGCTAAAATCACTTGGCAATCGACTTCATAGAAAGACCTTCCGGCCCCCAAGTGGGCACACTGCGTCACCAGGGATTACTTGGATATTCTGGATACTACTGATACAGTTTAGACATTCTCACAAATCTGGAGTAAAACCCAAGCTAGTCTGTCCACCATTTCAGTCTTCCAGAAATGTGCTGCAGACCACCTTCATTCGCCCCTCAGATTAAGGTCAGGTATCAGGTCTGGCTTTCCACAAAGAATTTAAAACTACCTAAAAATGGCTCCTAGGTTTATCAGTCTTTATAGGGTCATTTAACAGATTAGTGTGATAGAAGGGTCTGGCGCTGTTCCTTTAATTGAATAATACCCTACCTGCGTATAGGTTTCTAAAACAAGGCATATAAATATAAGGCATATAAATATAAATTCCTAGGTGTAAACAAAAACGTGCAGGTGTCAGATAGTGATATACTTAAAATATTGGTGAATATTGTATAATTATAAATAATACGCAGGCTGTAAATATATAAAAAATATTGTTGATATCAAATCCCATGCATGGTGTTGCTGGTTAGTATTCCAAATGACGTTAAGTGTGGGGGGAGGGGGAGGGGGAGGGAGGGGGGGGGGAGGGGGTGAAGGTGGGGAGGGGAAGGGGGGGAAAGGGGGAAAGGGAGAGGTGTGGGAGATCTACTCCTGGTTAAGGAACTGAAAAGTGTTTGAATCACTCCTAATAAAGTGCAAACGTGCTGGTGAAGTTCAAAGGAAGTCCTTATTGTGTAATACACTTGTCAAATTTATTTAAACTCTTATTGGTATAGTATCTTGGCATATATCTTGTGCAGTATCTTGGTGCATGTGATGTTGTGGTTATAATCCTTCAATAGTTTTAAAATCCTTGCTCTGAAAGTGCAGCCACTCACCGGATCACTTCACCCCTGCAGGGGTATCAGGCAGTTACAGTTTTGCGCCACTGTACGGCGATCACTGGCGGGCTCAGGATCGTGGTGTATCATATGTAAAGAGAGAAGGAGTGCCCATAGCGTAAAATCGTTTTTAAAAAGGATTTATTAAACAAGTGGAGAGGTACTCACAATTTCACAGTGTAAATCAAGCGAAGTAGTAAAAACGTCACAGTTAGCCTTCAGCGCTGGTAAAGTAGGTAATGTTGGGAAGCACAGATTAGGCCACGCCCTACGCGTTTCGTCGTTAGGACGTCTACGGGAGCGTGAGCCACTCACAATTTCCATTTACACTGTGAAATTGTGAGTACCTTTCCACTTGTTTAATAAATCCTTTTTAAAAACGATTTTACGCTATGGGCACTCCTTCTCTCTTTACATATGATACACCACGATCCTGAGCCCGCCAGTGATCGCCGTACAGTGGCGCAAAACTGTAACTGCCTGATACCCCTGCAGGGGTGAAGTGATCCGGTGAGTGGCTGCACTTTCAGAGCAATGATTTTAAAACTATTGAAGGATTATAACCACGACATCACATGCACCAAGATACCGCACAAGATATATGCCAAGATACAATACCAATAAGAGTTTAAATAAATTTGACAACAAGTGTATTACACAATAAGGACTTCCTTTGAACTTCACCAGCACGTTTGCACTTTATTAGGAGTGATTCAAACACTTTTCAGATTCTTAACCAGGAGTAGATCTCCCACACCTCTCCCTTTCCCCCTTTCCCCCCCTTCCCCTCCCCACCTTCACCCCCTCCCCCCCCCCTCCCTCCCCCTCCCCCCACACTTAACGTCATTTGGAATACTAACCAGCAACACCATGCATGGGATTTGATATCAACAATATTTTTTATATATTTACAGCCTGCGTATTATTTATAATTGTACAATATTCACCAATATTTTAAGTATATCACTATCTGACACCTGCACGTTTTTGTTTACACCTAGGAATTTATATTTATATGCCTTATATTTATATGCCTTGTTTTAGAAACCTATACGCAGGTAGGGTATTATTCAATTAAAGGAACAGCGCCAGACCCTTCTATCACACTAATCAACTCAGCTGTCCCCATTTATGGTGACTGCTTGTTGGGCGGCAGCAGTTCCATAAATCTCACCAATAGACCTCTATTTCCACTGCGCGGGTTCACCATCCCTTTATCATTTAACAGATTAACCCAGTCTCTTTCAAGCATCAACTTCTATGAGAATTCCCAATGTCTTTCAAGTATCTCTTCTAAAGCCTGTTCACGCAGATACAGTCATCTCTTTCCAGTACCCCCCTAATTGTCATCTGCTGAGACAAATATGAACTGGCCCGTATCTTAGACCCTAGGAAAGTCAGAAACTCATTCCAGAACTTCGTCCAGTAGAAGGGTTTTAGCCCTGAAGAACATTATTGGGTAGCAGCCACCTCAGTTGCAGGGCAATGAGTATGTCTGCACGTTCCTTAGCTTGATTGGTCCTCAGTGAAGGAGGTGCCTTATTTAAACCTTATTATGTTTTAATGCTTATGATTCTGTTCTCCTTGTTTGTTTCCCTGCCTGACTCATTAAAATATTTTTGGATTCCCTGACCTTTGCTTTGTACCCAGACTCTTTGGATTGCAACCCGAACTTGAGTTTGGACTTATAACTAGACTTACTGCTACCAGCCCTGACCTTAAATCTGTTTGTAGACTACACTTACCCACTACCTGCCCTAACCTTGGACTGTCCCTGGAATCAGCTTCCAACTGCTGGCCACTGCCTGACCAGCCTCACATCTTCAGGTAACCTTCCTTGTCCCAGTTACTCAGTCCCAGTGCCATCTGACTAGGAATCAAAGCATTGTGTTCTAAGACCTGGGGCAATGAAGCACCTTGAAGTTGGCCTGCTTGCCTTATTTATTTATTATTATTATTTAAGGTACTTCTATAGCACCCTCAATTTACGCAGTGCTTTACATACATTGTACATTCACATCAGTCCCTACCCTCAAGGAGCTTACAATCTAAGGTCCCTAACTTGCATTCATATACTAGGGCCAATTTAGACAGAAGCCAATTAACCTACCAGCATGTCTTTGGAGTGTGGGAGGAAACCAGAGTACCCGGAGGAAACCCATGCAGGCACAGGGAGAACATGCAAACTCCAGGCAGGTAGTGTCGTGGTTCGGATTCAAACCAGCGACCCTTTTTACTGCTAGGCGAGAGTGCTACCCATTACACCACTGTGCCACCTTAAGAGTATGGGGGCTGCTATAGGCAGAGGAAACATCAGCCAGATCCAGACGTTATCTGCAAAGCAGCCTCATGGGCCTCTATTAAAACTTTAATGTCACCTTACTATATTGAGCCTGCTTCGCTATCTTCTGTGAACTTTGGTTTATAAATCCTGTCAGTTGACGGGTTAAATTTATTTCTGTTCAGCATACCCACCCGTGTGGATTGGCTAGTTATTTCCCACACATAGACTGCCATGGAGTCTGTCAGGAAAACGGAAAATTTATTATCAAATACTTACCGTAATTTTCCTTTCCTGATGGACTCCATGTCAGACAGAGTTCCCCCCCATCGTTCAAGAGTAGGCTAGTTATGGAACACAGTCTCTACGGGTGAGCTCAATCTTGTAGGGTAGGAGGTCCTGTAGCATTGGAGAGGAGGCGGGGTTAACCCACACGAAGACTTCCATGGAGTACATCAGGAAAGGAAAATTACGGTAAGTATTTGATAAAAATTTTTCCGTTTTTCAGGTAGACTCTGTGTTCTTTTACTTGACTATTGTATAACAGATGTATCATGTTTTACCCCCTACTACCACACCATCCCCAACTGCTACGTACCCATTTACCTTCCCCCCCCAGAAAATGAGACCACACCTATCTGGAGTAAATATTGGCTGTAGCAGCCAATTTTCTTTATTAATATTACCAATCAAATAAAAATTAACATATGATTAACTGTATAAAACACCTGAAATAAAACCCCTCCCCAACAGTTAAATACCCCCGTTGGTCTTTGCAGGACAAAACCCACCAATCTTGCCACTCGATCCACTCCGGCACTGCGGTACCTTAACCAGTTGCCGAACGACAATGTACGTCGGCAGAGCGGCACAGGCAGGCAAAAGGGCTTACAGGTACATCCTTGCCTGCCCGCGGGTGGGGCGTCCGATCGGACCACCCCCCCAGGTGCCTGCGGCGGTCGGCAAATCTCCCCCGGCGATCGGTGGTGAGGGGAGGCCATCCATTCATGGCCCCCCCCCTCACGATCGCTCCCAGCCAATGGGATCATTTCCCTGCCTCTGTATTGTACACAGAGGCAGAGGAAATGATGTCATCTCTCCTCGGCTCGGTATTTTCAGTTCCGGCGCTGAGGAGAGAAGACTGTAATGTGAGTGCACAACACACACACACACAGTAGAACATGCCAGGCACACAAAACACCCCGACCCCCCCCCCCCCCGATCGCCCCCCGATCACCCCCCCCCCCCGTCACAACCTGACACCAAGCAGGTTTTTTTTTTTTTTCTGATTACTGTATTGGTGTCAGTTTGTGACAGTTACAGTGTTAGGACAGTTACTGTTAGCCCCCTTTAGGTCTAGGGTACCCCCCTAACCCCCCCTAATAAAGTTTTAACCCCTTGATCACCCCCTGTCACCAGTGTCGCTAAGCGATCATTTTTCTGATTGCTGTATTAGTGTCGCTGGTGACGCTAGTTAGGGAGGTAAATATTTAGGTTCGCCGTCAGCGTTTTATAGTGACAGGGACCCCCATATACTATGTAATAAAGGTTTTAACCCCTTGATTGCCCCCTAGTTAACCCTTTCACCACTGATCACCGTATAAGTGTTACGGGTGACGCTGGTTAGTTAGTTTATTTTTTATAGTGTCAGGGCACCCGCCGATTATTACCGAATAAAGGTTTAGCCCCCTGATCGCCCGGCGGTGATATGCGTCGCCCCAGGCAGCGTCAGATTAGCGCCAGTACCGCTAACACCCACGCACGCAGCATACACCTCCCTTAGTGGTATAGTATCTGTACGGATCAATATCTGATCCGATCAGATCTATACTAGCGTCCCCAGCAGTTTAGGGTTTCCAAAAATGCAGTGTTAGCGGGATCAGCCCAGATACCTGCTAGCACCTGCGTTTTGCCCCTCCGCTCGGCCCAGCCCAGCCCACCCAAGTGCAGTATCGATCGATCACTGACACTTACAAAACACTAAACGCATAACTGCAGCGTTCGCAGAGTCAGGCCTGATCCCTGCGATCGCTAACAGTTTTTTTGGTAGCGTTTTGATGAACTGGCAAGCGACAGCGGCCTAGTACACCCCGGTCGTAGTCAAACCAGCACTGCAGTAACACTTGGTGACGTGGCGAGTCCCATAAGTGCAGTTCAAGCTGGTGAGGTGGCAAGCACAAGTAGTGTCCCGCTGCCACCAAAAAGACAAACACAGGCCCGTCGTGCCCATAGTGCCCTTCCTGCTGCATTCGCCAATCCTAATTGGGAACCCACCGCTTCTGCAGCGCCCGTACTTCCCCCATTCACATCCCCAACCAAATGCAGTCGGCTGCATGAGAGGCATTTTCTTTATGTCCTCCCGAGTACCCCTACCCAGCGAACCCCCCAAAAAAGATGTTGTGTCTGCAGCAAGCGCGGATATAGGCGTGACACCCGCTATTATTGTCCCTCCTGTCCTGACAATCCTGGTCTTTTCATTGGTGAATGTTTTGAACGCTACCATTCACTAGTTGAGTATTAGCGTAGGGTACAGCACTGCACAGACTAGGCACACTTTCACAGGGTCTCCCAAGATGCCATCACATTTTGAGAGACCCGAACCTGGAACCGGTTACAGTTATAAAAGTTACAGTTACAAAAAAAGTGTAAAAAAAATAAATAAAATAAATTAAAAAAAATAGTTATCGTTTTATTGTTCTCTCTCTCTCTATTCTCTCTCTCTATTGTTCTGCTCTTTTTTTACTGTATTCTATTCTGCAATGTTTTATTTTTATTATGTTTTATCACATTTGTTTTTCAGGTATGCAATTTTTTATACTTTACCGTTTTCTGTGTTTTATTGTTAACCATTTGTCTTCAGGTACGCCATTCACGACTTTGAGTGGTTATACCAGAATGATGCCTGCAGGTTTAGGTATCATCTTGGTATCATTCTTTTCAGCCAGCGGTCGGCTTTCATGTAAAAGCAATCCTAGCGGCTAATTAGTCAACAATAAAGAAAAAAAAAAAAAAAAAAGCACCCCTGTCCCCCCTGCTCTCGCGCTAAGGCAAACGCAAGCGTCGGTCTGGCGTCAAATGTAAACAGCAATTGCACCATGCATGTGAGGTATCACCGCGAAGGTCAGATCGAGGGCAGTAATTTTAGCAGTAGACCTCCTCTGTAAATCTAAAGTGGTAAAGTGGTAACCTGTAAAGGCTTTTAAAGGCTTTTAAAAATGTATTTATTTTGTTGCCACTGCACGTTTGTGCGCAATTTTAAAGCATGTCATGTTTGGTATCCATGTACTCGGCCTAAGATCATCTTTTTTATTTCAAATGACCCCATTTTGGAAAGTAGACACCCCAAGCTATTTGCTGAGAGGCATGTCGAGTCCATGATATATTTTATATTGTGACACAAGTTGCGGGAAAGAGACACTTTTTTTTTTTTTGCACAAAGTTGTCACTAAATGATATATTGCTCAAACATGCCATGGGAATATGTGAAATTACACCCCAAAATACATTCTGTTGAAAAGCAAGCACCGCCTTCAGGCTTTCTAAGGGCATGAATTTTTGATTTCACTCTTCACTGCCTATCACAGTTTCGGAGGCCATGGAATGCCCAGGTGGCACAAAACCCCCCCAAATGACCCCATTTTGGAAAGTAGACACCCCAAGCTATTTGTTGAGAGGTATAGTGAGTATTTTGCAGACCTCACTTTTTGTCACAAAGTTTTAAAAATTAAAAAAAGAAAAAAAACATTTTTTTTCTTGTCTTTCTTCATTTTCAAAAACAAATGAGAGCTGCAAAATACTCACCATGCCTCTCTGCAAATAGCTTGGGGTGTCTACTTTCCAAAATGGGGTCATTTGGGGGGGTTTGTGCCACCTGGGCATTCCATGGCCTCCGAAACTGTGATAGGCAGTGAAGAGTGAAATCAAAAATGTATACCCTTAGAAATCCTGAAGGCGGTGATTGGTTTTCGGGGCCCCGTACGCGGCTAGGCTCCTAAAAAGTCCCACACATGTGGTATCCCCATACTCAGGAGAAGCAGCTACATGTATTTTGGGGTGTAATTTCACATATCCCCATGGCCTGTGTGAGCAATATATCATTTAGTGACAACTTTGTGCAAAAAAAAAAAAAAAAATTGTCACTTTCCCGCAACTTGTGTCAAAATATAAAATATTCCATGGACTCAACATGCCTCTCAGCAAATAGCTTGGGGTGTCTACTTTCCAAAATTGGGTCATTTGGGGGGGTTTTGTGCCATGTGGGCATTTTATGGACTTCAAAACTGTGATAGGTAGTGAGGAGTGAAATCAAAAATTTATGCCCTTAGAAATCCTGAAGGCAGTGATTGGTTTTCGGGGCCCTGTACGCGGCTAGGCTCCCAAAAAGTCCCACACGTGGTATCCCCGTACTCAGGAGAAGCAGCTAAATGTATTTTGGGGTGCAATTCCACATATGCCCATGGCCTGTGTGAGAAATATATCATTTAGTGACAACATTTTGTAATTATTTTTTTTTTTTGTCATTATTCAATCACTTGGGACAAAAAAAATGAATATTCAATGGGCTCAACATGCCTCTCAGCAATTTCCTTGGGGTGTCTACTTTCCAAAACGGGGTCATTTGTGGGGGTTTTGTACTGCCCTGCCATTTTAGCACCTCAAGAAACGACATAGGCAGCCATAAATTAAAGGCTGTGTAAATTCCAGAAAATGTACCCTAGTTTGTAGGCGCTATAACTTTTGCGCAAACCAATAAATATATACTTTTTGACATTTTTTTTACCAAAGACATGTGGCCGAATACATTTTGGCCTAAATGTATGACTAAAATTGAGTTTATTGGTTTTTATTTTTGAACAAAAAGAAGAAAATATCATTTTTTTTCAAAATTTTCGGTCTTTTTCCGTGTATAGCGCAAAAAATAAAAACGACAGAGGTGATCAAATACCATCAAAAGAAAGCTCTATTTGTGGGAAGAAAAGGACGCAAATTTAGTTTGGGTACAGCATTGCATGACCGCGCAATTAGCAGTTAAAGCGATGCAGTGCCAAATTGTAAAAAGTGCTCTGGTCAGGAAGGGGGTAAATCCTTCCGGGGCTGAAGTGGTTAACTAAAATAGGCCTCCAGCTGACATGCTAGCTCGGAGACAACAAACTAATTGACCACAGTGCACCCAATAACCAATTCCAGCTAAACCCCTGTTAGCTGGAATACCACAAACGGGCCTCATACTACCGATGGGTACCGAACTCTTCTATATCTGGGGTTTAATCCTTTACCTGCAAAGACCAACACCACGCCACAGCACACACCAGGGGAAAACCTTACCCTTGTGTGCTCTGCCAAACCCTCAATGCTCGCTGGATCCCATCCTGCAAACCCAAAGCCCACAGGTCGATCCCCACATCATTCAGGTGTACTCCATCCCTTCTCAAGTAATGCCATGTATCCACTTCCAGTTCCAGGTGTCTGATTGCCAACCCACCATTCCTGACCACAAAACCACTAACTTCCTTGTTCACCTTCTTCCTGACCTAGTTAATCTTATCCACTGACCTAGCCAACCTCCAAGTGGTTTGTGCCACGATGTCCGACCACACTATAATCATGTGTGGAAAGGCCGTGCGGAGTTGCCAAAAATCGAATTTGATGTCCCAAACCAAATCCAACATTGACCTAATCCCTAAATCATTGCCACCCACGTGTAACACCAACACATCTGGTGGCCTATCCAGACGTGCAATTTGCGCACCTGTGACACTGTTCTACCCTAAAGCATACCTGGCACCCCCAACCACCGGAGACAAGCTTCCTGTCTGGAAAATTCCAGCTGTCTCCCATCACGTCGTGCATCTCCTCTCCTTGCCCCCCAACACACATAGGAATGGCCCACTATCCAGGCCAGGCCCTGTGTTCTTCCTGAAAGAAAAGCGAAAAAACAAACAGCCCCCAAATTAATATGGCACCCAACACAAAAACAGTTTTTTTTTTAATGTACCACTCTAAACCTGCCATTACCCCTTTTTACATATTTAATAGACGAGGACGAACATAAGGTTTAAACCTTCTAGATTCCCATCTCCCAATCCTTTTTACCGCTGCCTCATCCAATCCCCAGCGAACTGCTCCCATAGCCGCCCCTATGGGAAATGAATGGGTGGAAAATTTTTGATCCTGCAAACCCAAGGCCCCCAAACATTTTTTAAAGATTACAATACATTGAAAATGAGATAAAGACAGCCCATCCCAATGCACCAAAAAGGAACCTGCCACTTCCGGGTGTATTGCGAGAAACCCCCGCACCAATTTTACTGGGCACAAGGGAGAACCCGGCAGTGAAAAAACCTGCACCGTCTTTCCCTTGCCCCACTAATCTGTTTTAGATTTTCACACCAGTATGGATAGCCTCCCCACATCTGACTTCTGTCACACCTATCCCCCCTTTTGACTGCTTAGAGCAGGGGTCTCAAATTGGTGGCCCTCCAGCTGTTGCAAAACTACAAGTCCCATGAGGAATTGCAAGGCTGACAGTTACAAGCATGACTCCCGCAGGCAGAGGCATGATGGGACTTGTAGTTTCGCAACAGCTGGAGGGTCGGCAGTTTGAGACCCCTGGCTTAGAGGGACTAACTAATTCACTAATCCTAGACGCCCCAAAAAATGCTAAGGCGAACGCCGCCCTGAACAAAACCACCTCGTACTCTGATGAACATGTAACAGCTAACTGTGCTACTATCCTTCCCAAAAGCTCGAATGAAACCCGGGCGCCTAGAGTCCCTCCCCGGCTTAGAACGCCGGTAACCCTTCAGTGCCTGTCTAACCCAGAAATCCTTAGTTAAGTCAGTTAAACCTCGAAATTTTAACCAAACGCCAACCCTGCCAATTTCTTCTCCAACCCAGACACCGACACCCAGTCCTCCAAATTCCGTGAAACGAAATACAAAACTAGCAACCTGAGATCTTGTTCCTCATATCCCTCCGCGACCTGTTGCACCAGGGATACCCATTCCTGCCATACCCTGTTGTATGCTGACCACGTCGCGTCGCTCACTGACTGCCTGATCCGGCTACTTGTCCAAGGCAATCCTCCACAGCCACTCGGAACAAGGGACCCGCTCTGCTCCGCCCGCAGTGCCAACACCTGGAATCTGTCCCACTGAAAGCGAGATAATGCATCAGCGATGACATTTTCCACTCCGGGGAGGTGAACAGCATAGATGAACACGTTCAACTGCAGACAGCGCAATACAAGGTGTCTGAGCAACCTGACTACCGGCGGTGACGCAGCTGACACCTTGTTAATTACCTGTACTACCCCCAGGTTGTCCCTGTGAAACCTCACTTTCAAATTCTTGAAAGATTCCCCCCACAACTCTACCGCTAACACCATGGGGAACAATTCCAGCAGCAACATATTCTTCACGAGCCCTGCATCCTTCCAGGACTGCGGCCAAGGCCCTGCACTCCACTTACCTTGGAAAAAAGCTCCAAACCCCGCAGAACCCGCCGCATCCGTGTACAGCTCCAGATCGAAGTTGCTAACTGGCCCTGACATCCACAGCGCCCTGCCATTGAAATTATCCAGGAACGTGTGCCATACCATCAGGTCCTCTCTATGAGCCCTCACCAAGCGCACATAGTGCTTGAGGGACGTGACGCCTGCAGTACTTGCAGACAGCCGCCTGCAAAATACCCTCCCCATGGGCAGGATGCGACACGCAAAGTTCATCTTACCTAGTAATGATTGTAAGGTTCGCAGTTGCACTTTGCGAAGTCCCAGGACCCCCCAAATCTCTGCTTTTAGTGCCGTCAACTTATCCTCCAGCAGCCTGCACTCCATGGCATCCGAGTCTAAGACGATGCCCAAGAAACTCAACACTGTCGTTGGACCCTCTGTCTTCTCCGGGGCCAAAGGGATGCCAAACTTATCAGCAACATCTTCCAGCATGGCCAACAGGACCGCGCAAACTTTCATATATAGGCGGGCCCACGCAGAGCAAGTCGTTCAAATAGTGTATGATGGAATTTTTTCCCGCGACGTCACGCACCACCCACTCAATGAATGAACTGAACTGTTCAAACAATGCGCAGGATATAGAACACCCCATGGGCAGGCAGCGATCTACGTAGAATTCTTCCTGCCAATAACAACCTAACAAACGAAAGCTATCCGGATGGACCGGGAGCAAATGGAAAGCCGACTCTATGTCAGCTGTTGCCATCAGTGCCCCCCCTGCCCATACTTCCTAACCCAAAACACAGCTGCATCAAAGGACGTATATGATACCGCGCATATCTCCGGGTCGATGGCATCATTCACCGAACTCCCTTTTGGGAATGATAAATGGTGGATTAACCTAAATTTGTTAGGCTCTTTCTTAGGCTCTGTCACCCTAGAGGTGACACTACCAGATCCAGTATTGGCAAAGAAGGAAAGGGACCACCCATGCGGCCCAACAAAACCTCCTTCCGCGGTTTCTCCGAAACCACGTCTGCATGTTGTAAGACTGACCGCAAATTGCGTGACAGCGCGGGAGTATCGACCAGCCGTGACGGAATTCTAAGCCCTTCCAAAAACCCCAGGCCCAGCAACCGCGCTGCCTCCCTATCCGGGTACCGATCGAGGAAAGGCTGCATCCTTCCCACTTTCGCCGGCATTGTCCCCCTTACTAACAGATTCGTCTGTACGGCCTTTTCCCTGTTTAAAACAACGGGACACAGGGTGTCCACCTCCACAACCTGAACATTCGTGCTTGTATTTGCACGACCCCCCAATCTGCAGGAACCCTCATTAAATTGCCAACAAACCCCTTTTTTCCTTGTGGCCGATTTTCCGAGGTTGGATGAGCCACCGCCCCAACCCCCCCCCCCCTGGAAAAAACTGACTCCTCGGCCCAGCCAAAGTCATAAGGTGCATCCATAAATTGATGTCCTTATGGTCCCACCTAAAGGACGGGCGTATAGTCCTCCGCTGCCTAAGTTCTTCATCGTACCGCAGCCATGCTGTTCCCCCGTAGACTCTGTGTGCCTCTCCCACGGCGTCTAAATAGCAGAACAGTGCCGAGCAGTGTTCTGGGTTCTTCTCCCCAATAATGCAAAGGCCTGCAGCCAATTTGTGAAAGTCCTAGGGATGAGCCTATACCTCCTTTTCTCTTTGTCCTCCTTCTTGTGATCCTCTGGCTTAACCCCATCCAGATTGAACTTTTCCAGTGGTAGGAGCGCAAAAATCTCTACATATCCTCCCTTCCAAATTTTTTCCCTTACTTCAGGTTTAAGGTGTGCTCCAAGGGGCCCCTCAAAACACACATACACTTCGCATTTTGCTGCATCCGCCAACCTTACTAAGTCCTGTTTTTTAGCCCCTTCACCTGTTGCCTCCTCTGTTGGCATCCATCGCAGGCGCCGCCAGCTCCGTAGTAGGACAGGGGGGAGTCCCCGTGCCCGTTGTCACCCCATTTGTCCCCTCCGACCCCAGGAGCCACCTATGCCTCCGCTGTTGACTGTATACCGCTGGGCCCTGGCTCAAACTTGAGCACTAATTCTCTCCAAACACGCTAAAAATTCCTGTAACTCTGATTCCGCTGTGGCGCGGTCTGCAACCAGCACGGCCGGAGTGGGAGGCACGTTCGTGTCCGACCGCCCGGCTGTGACCTGACCCCCACTACTAATTCCCCCCACATCAGTACCCACAACATGTGAAGCAATACGTATCGACTTACCAGGATGCCTGGGAGGGGTCCCACCAGCCGAAGGTCCCGTCTCCACCGCCGCTGTACATCCTCGCTGCCCATCGTCGTCCGTCTGCGACAGCTCTCCTTCCGACCGGTCTACCGCCATCTCCTCCTCGCTCGCTGACAGCCCTCCAGCGGATGCTTCACTGGATGCCGGAAATCCGCGGATCTCCCAAATTCTCCTTCATGCCCCGGATCCACCCACCGATTTATGGGTCGCTTTTTTGGGCCCACAGTCCTCCTTCCTGCAGCGCCGTTCAAGGCCACTGTCAGCTGCTGTTCTCCGCCCTTCTATCATTGGGGGGCCACCGGCCGTGGATCTGGGGTGCCCGGCTGCCATAGCTGATGCCTTCCCCTGACAAAGTCCCGCCCCTGCCGCATCCAAGCCAGAAGCCAGGCTCGCTGCTCTCACCCTGCTAGGCCCAGCATCCGCCCTGGAGCTGCTGGCGCTACCCCTTTTTGCTCCGCGGCCTGTCTGCATCTGCAGCCCCTTCCCCCCACATTATGCGCCGCCGCGTGCGATCTGGGGAGAAGCGAGCCGGGGGCCTGGACCGCCGGGCTCGTGCTGACTCACTCCCCACCGTAGTGGCCGCTGAGGAACTCTCACCCAGCGCCGCTGGCAGTCTGCCCTCCAGCCAACCCGTTCCTTTGGATGCCGCCTCGGCCTTCAGCCTAGCAGATAGCTTTTCCACAGCTCCCATGCTTCCAAGCTCGCTCCTCCTGACCAACTGTGCTGGGGAGGGACCTCTCCCTCTGCTCAGTTAACTCTGCTCCACCCTTTTCCTCCACCCCAACCAATCCCCACAACTTTTACATTAAATTCCCCATGCTATGGTCACCCTCTTAACGCTGTCATGCCCGCCCTGCGCTCATTGCTTTATTTCTTTTGCTCCGGGCTTCCTTTAAATGTAGAGATTTCCTGTTCGATTGTAGTGTCTCTTTAACTCAAGTGGAATTATGTTATTAAATTTGAGTGAAAATTTCCTGTGATTTCTTTTTTGCAGATATTCCGAGATTCATCAGTACGTTCTGCAGCAACCTCAGAGTGGCTGAGAACAAACTGACAGCGAGGCCTCTGGAAGAATCCCAAAGTGTCAGGGTGGAGAATGTACCGGACAACACATCTGAGACACATCTGGCAGCTTTCTTTGAGAACCCAAGACAAGGAGGGGGAAGACTAAAAGAAATTGCGATGTTACCTGAGGAAAGAGCTGCACTGATCATGTTTTATGATATGCTAGGTGAGTTCACAGAGTGAGTACAAAGCACATTGAACCTGTGCATATTTATTGATGCCTCCTAGAAATACCTCTAAGGCCGGCCATAGATGGATCAAAATTCAGCCAGTTCAGCAAGGACTATCTGAATTTTCGATTCATGTACTGGGCAGGCTGGTTGTACATGTAGCGCTATCCTCGCAGGAGCTGCTTGGTAATTTGGGTTGTCTGTTCTGCGTCTCGACTCCAAGAACAACTTAAGTCCCTCTGACACACCTGATTGAATGAAAGTTACTGCAAGCACTTATAAGAGCATGAGTAAATAGATACCTTTATTTGGCTGTGAGTTAGTACCAGGAAATAAATAGAAGCAACAAATAGTCTAAGCCCCCTGGCTCTGTTTATCAGAGATCTCCCAGAGGCCAAAGAGTCCCCCAAACCCCGAGCAGCTGACCAACTACTGGAAATGGGTAACAGAACCTAAAGACAAGGGGTAGTGCTTCAGATTGTAACCGTGGACTGTAGATCAAGAGACCCTGGCCTTGTACCAAAGAAAGTCACCATATACTGCAAGGAATCTCACTGGTGAAATGTGACAGATTGACTCAGAGTTCCACTCCACAAACAGACTGAAGCTGTACTTGATGCATTATGGTGTCACCTGCAACGGAACGTCCCACACTCCGCTGAGTGCTTCCGTCAGTAATACCGCTTCCTCACAGTCTGAATATAGATATCAGATATTCCAACAATTCACAAGCACAAAACAAGATGACACTTGTTTAGTTGCTAAACATGGACTCATTTATTAGAACCAAAATTACAAGTCTTTATATACAGTTAAAGAGGAGGTTCCTACCTCCTGCTCATCTTACTCTAACAATACACCTGTAACCAGAAACTTAATTAACAAGAGCTAGTTTACTAAATCATTTACCCAGACTAGGTGTCTCAGAGACATGACCTTTAGGAAAGACTTGCCATCTTTTAGCTCAGAAGACACAATCAACATTATCATAAAATAGAAACACAGAAATTCTTCTCACAATAGGAGAGTTAATTAACACAAACAACAATGGGTGAAAGACTCTTAGAGCCCACAATAGCCTTATTTACAATAAACACATTATAGCAGACAACAGACAGACAGGTGGCTGGAGTTGATGACATCAGCATCTTCTATGAGCCCCAACATTATGAATCAGTCACTATTTATAATATGGCATATACAGGGTTCCCAGAGTCTGTGTGTCTTGGGGGGACATGGACATGAATCCGAAGTAACACCACCACCAGGGTCCCCAGGCATACAGCTCACAAAGAGCACCGTTCCCACAAATGCCAGGGACCATGATCGGTAGGCAAAAGGCTAGCATTTAGTCCCCTCCAAAAGTCTCTGTCCTGGCTAAGTCTGTCACATCACCAAAAGAGGTTAAGGACATTCCCGACTTGATGGCCAAACAATCCGGGAACTGGCAGTGCCAAAGAGGGAGAGGGAGGGCCGCAATCTGATGGCCCTGTAATGCAGTGGAGACAACCAAATTCCACCAACAAAATGGCCACGCTGCAGAAGTACAGGAACCAGATGTGACAGCAAAGAAAGCCATCGAACAGAAGTGATGGAAGCACCCAGCCAGACAGAGGTTTCTGAAGCAGGAGAAGACAGAAAGGAGCCAAAAAAGCAGTCTTCTATAATGGATGATGCGCTTCGAAGCGACCTGCTTCTTTATCTAGTCCACTAATAAAAAAGTGTTATATTTTTATAGTGGATTTTGCACTGGTGGTTCCCAGATGTTTGTTTTTGCCATGAAGTCGGGTATGTCTTAAGCCTTCTTGGGTGACACCATATTTCCCCAAGTACAGCTTCAGTTTGTGGAGCAGAACTCTGAGTCCATCTGATACATTTCACCAGTGAGCAAAAAACATTGGAACTAGATTCCTTGCAGTATATGTAGAAGGGTCACTTATAGTTACATAGTAGGTGAGGTTGAAAAAAGACACAAGTCCATCAAGTCCAACCTATGTGTGTGATTATGTGTCAGTATTACATTGTGTATCCCTGTATATTGCGGTCATTCAGGTGATTATCTAATAGTTTCTTGAAGCTATCAATGCTCCCCGCTGAGACCACCGCCTGTGGAAGGGAATTCCACATCCTTGCCGCTCTTACAGTAAAGAACCCTCTACGTAGTTTAAGGTTAAACCTCTTTTCTTCTAATTGTAATGAGTGGCCACTTGATCTACAGTCCCCCAGGTACAATCTGAAGCACTGCCTCTTGTCTTTATATTCAGGAAATAGACACAACACATTTAGTGGTAAATTAACCACTTCAGCCCTGAAAGGTTTTATCCCCCTTCATGACCAGGCCATTTTTTGCAATATGGCACTGTGTTAAACTGACAATTGCGCGGTCGTGTGACGTTTAACCCAAATAAAATTGATGTACTTTTTTTTCCTACAAATAGAGCTTTCATTTGGTGGTATTTGATCACCTCTGTGTTTTTTTATTTTTTGGGCTAAAACAAAAACAAACAACACTTTTGAAGATTAAAAAAAAAAATCTAATTTCTTCATCAATGTATTATTATTATTATTGTACAGGTTTTATAGAGCGCCAACAGTTTGCGCAGCACTTTACAACATGAGGGCAGACATTACATATACATTACAATTTGGTACAAGAGGAATCAGAGGGCCCGGCTCGCTAGAGCTTACAATCTAAAAAGGAAGGGTCAATTGATACAAAAGGTAATAGCTGTGGGGGGATGAGCTGATGGAGGAAATAAAACAGTGTTAGTTAGAAGCAGGATAGGCTTCTTTGAAGAGAAGGGTTTTCAGGGATCGCCTAAAGATGGATAGATTAGGGGACAGTCGGACAGATTGGGGTAGGGAGTTCCAAAGGATGGGAGAAGCTCTGGAAAAATCCTGGAGGCGAGCATGGGAGGAGGTGACAAGGGAGCTAGAGAGCAGGAGGTCTGGGGATGACCGAAGAGAGCGGCTTGGTTGGTATTTTGGGACTAGGTTAGTGATGTAGCTGGGGGCAGAGTTGTGGATGGCTTTGTAAATTATTGTTAGTACTTTGAATTTTATTCGTTGGGTGAGTGGAAGCCAGTGGAGGGATTGGCAGAGAGGGGTGGAGGACACTGATTGGTTGGTAAGGTGGATGAGTCTTTCAGCGGCATTAATTATGGACTGAAGTGGGAGGGAGTCTATGTAAACGTAATCCAATGAGATGGGAGTTGCAGTAATCGAGGTGAGAGATAACCAGGGAGTGAATTAGGAGCTTGGTGGTGTCATTAGTTAAAAAGGGGCGTATTCTGGAGATGTTGCGGAGACTAAGGCGGTATGATTTGGACAGGGATTGTATGTGGGCCTGAAAGGACAGTTCAGAGTCTAAGGTTACCCCTAGTACCCTGGCATGCGGGGATGGACTGATAGATGTGCCATTGATCATAACAGAGAAGTCAGGGGAGGGGGCACGTGGGGGAGGAAATATTAAGAGCTCAGTTTTAGATTCAGTTTGAGGAAGTGGTTTGACATCCAGGCTGATATGTCTGTTAGTAGATCAGTGATGTGTGCGGAGATTGATGGGGTGAGCTGAGGGGCAGAGAGATAGATTTAGGCCAATTATGCTACATATTTTTGGTAAAAAAATCCCAATAAGCGTATATTGATTGGTTTGCACAAAAGTTATATTGTCTACAAACTATGGGATATCCAATAGTTATGGAATTTGTATTTATTTTTTCACTAGTAATGGCAGCAATCAGCGATTTTTAGCGGGACTGCAACATTGTGGCGACCGAATCGGACACTAAGTGACACTTTTTTGGGGACCAGTGACACCAATACAGTAATCAGTGCTAAAAATATTCACTGATCACTATACTAATGACACTGGCTGAGAAGGGGTCTATGTTCTCCTCTCTCAGAACTGCCTCTATGAGGAACAATCGCGGGTGGCTGGCGGAAATCACGTCCACCAGACACGCTCATTGGTTCCCCCTCTGTCCAATTAGCGCGAACCCCCAGAGGCTACCGCACAAAGCGTTGTACAGGTATGTATGTCGCAGCCGGGCGCAGTAAATGTGTGGAAGGCGGTCCGGAAGTGGCTAACTCAATGTATTGGTACAGGTTACAATAAATGATGGATTGAGCATAAATGAGCACACAGAAGGTAGGTTCACATACAGTCCACTAGACAGTATAATCTCAAGACCAAAGTAACTTAGAACAGAGTTCTGTACCACTAGACTGGAATCAAATCATAAAGTCATTTTTGTTTAACACTAGAGCCTTCTCCATGCTAGGAATGTTTTGAATATGAGGATCTTCTTCAATGAGAGGGTGACAATTGACCCATCAAATCCTTTATATTCAGTCTCGGTTTAACTACATTTTTAGTTTAATTGTCAATCAAAAATGTGTAATATTTGTTGTTGGCCAACATAGTACAAAAAACTTGGTGCTTCTTTCACTTCACAAGCTCCCTACAGCTGAAGTATATATTCAGTTTTTTTGACCAGCATAATTACCAACACATTAGCAGCACATAAAGTTAACCAACTTTGTAGTAAAGTCAATTGGTAAGATATTTTGGACTGTGTTATACTACTGGAGCTCCCACAGGAAAGGAACATATACCCACATTATACTTATTATGAGTTATATGGAAAGCTTCATTGTGAATCATCTGTTTCCTTCTCTTCCAGATGTCAAAAGAGTTTTGAAGAAGGATCATGTGTTTTCCAAGAAAAAGATATCCGTGTACCCTTACTACCCATTGTTGGGTATAGCACTGTATGGGAAGGACAGACCTTGTATAGAAATACCAAAGCCTATAGAGTTTAATATCAGTCCATATATATTGCAACATATCTGTAATAATAAAGAACTAAAGAACAACATAGATGTGAAGATGAAGAATAAACACTGTGAGATCAAATGGCCAGATCAAGACTGCCAGAATCCTGTCCTTCAACTCATCTTCCCTCCCACATTGTCCACCAATCTCAGGTCTGTGACAAAGATTGTACCGAGATGGAAGGAAGAAGTTTATAATGAATTCTCACTTCTCATAGAAAAGTTTAAAGTATTGGAATATAAAATGGATCAGTCGGTCTGGGAAACTATTAGAGAACATGTCAGCAGCTCCACCTATGAAGGAGTACTCATCAAACCTGACTGTGGTCGAGAAAAGGTTTTCCTGGTTGGATTGTCTAATGATGTTACAAGGATTGACCCAACATTCAGACAGCTGGTAGAGGAAAACACTAAACAGGTGGAAAGAAAGAAACAAACCAAGACTGAGACTTTATCCATGTCTCCAGCCCTCTATCAGAATATGTGTAACAGCGGCCTGAAGAAGAAGATCCTGGACCAGGTTCCAGAGCTGAAGATGGACTATGATGTGCCAAGAAAGGAGATCCGGCTATCCGGATTGAGAGATGAAGTGCTCAATGCCAAATGTGAGATACTCAACATAAAACAACAAATGAAAACTAAATCCATCCAGATGAACCCCCATCTCATCCAGTTCCTGATGTTCGCCGATAACGAGGCGATAGCCTCTGTGCTCTTTGTACATCACAACATTAATGCAGTGCTGGAAATTGAGGATAACACCGTTCAACTGATGGCTTACTCAAAGAAAGACTTAACAGAGGCTGAAGAACAGATGAACGAAAAACTAATTTGTAGGGAAGTTCCGGTTGGAGAAAAGAGTATCCTGAAAAGTTCTGGGTGGGAAAGTCTTAAATCAAATCTACTTGAATCATGTAATGCAGAGAAAAAGACAGTCCTGATACTGGAATCCCATTCTGGATCGGAGAACAATGTGGTCATCGCCGGCCTGTCTTTAAATGTAGATAAATGTTACCAAAAAGTCAGCGACTTTCTAGACACTTCAATGGAGAAGAACATTAAAGTCAAATCCCTGGTAGTTATGCAGTTCCTCAAAGAAGTGAAGAAACAAATGTTGGATGGTCTGAAAAATGATAACCTGAGTGTGGTAATCCGTAATAAAAATATACACTTGAGAGGCCCAAGGCGCTGTGTAGCAGAAGCCCACTCCCGTATTAGTGATGTCCTGAGTTCCCTCTGCTCCGACACACTGACCATCGATAAACCCGGAGCCAAGAAGTTTTGTTTGGAAAATGAAGACATTTATGTCACTAAGGCACAAAATATATACGGATGCCTCATACATTTACAGAAGGAAGAGGAAGAAGATGAACTTGAGGACATGGAAGGATCACAACACCAAGTAAATCTCCCAAATTGAGTGGTCATCTTTGTCTATAGGCATTACTTGTGCCGTCCCAAAATGTTTTCACACCAACCATCCACCTCAGTTTGTAATAATATCACTTCCAATAATTGCAGCTGCTGCTTGTGGCTCAATTCATAATGTGGAACTTCTGGCAAATATGTGAATATACTTCTATATAGAGCTATATAGAAAAGCCTAGGATATGGAAGAGATCCTAGGGATTCACCACTAACAGTACAAAACATTGCACCTCTTTTTCTTATCTCAGCTTTTCAGCTTTCTGTGTCTCCTCTCCAGCTCCATCCTGCTTACTGGACAGAGATTTAGGGCATCACACAATGGGGTCATTGCTCACTGATCAGGTAGATGTTCCAGATTGTGGACAGGGGGGTATTCAGCAAGAAAAAGGATGCAGGAGGCCAAGCAGGAACTGCTGGGCAATTACAGCGAGAAATCCCAAAGTTTCCCCTAATCTAGGCACTAGGTAGCAGTCAATAAAATGCAACACATGCACACATTAATATCAGTAAACCTGAGCTTGGAGGGGCGCTGACAGTATCTGCAACGAGGAATGGAAGTGTGGCCTGGCCAACCCAATCCAACTGGGAGGCTTCTTCAATGAGGATAACATAGTCCCTATACTTTCCCTACTCCTCCCAAACCTTTCCCTGCCACTAAGTTTTGTCCCTAACAGATAGGGAACCTGTCCCTATGCTGGCCACTTGCACAATGTGCAGCAAATCAGGGAGCCAGAGACTTAAATAAGCTCTGTCTTCACCCAAGATGGCCGCTGAGATGACAAGGGGCTCAGTGCCCAATCAGGCAACTGCTCCCAGGTGACCATAGGAAATTATAGAGGAACCAAGTTACCAATGACTTCCTTCCTCTTCTGTATTGCCGTTTTAGCTTAGTGCTACCTACAGTGGGGAGTACGGACTGCACCTGCCTACATGCATACAATCAGATTGGCTGTCTCATTTTCTGTCAGTCAAGGGCTTCAATACAGGGAACATGAGGGTGCAGCTACAGCTATTTCCCTCAGATGAGTCCCGACTTACACTTAAAGGGGTTGTAAAGGTAATTTTTTTATTGTTTAAAAATAACAAACATGTTATACTTACCTTCACTGTGCAGCTCGTTCTGCACAGAGTGGCCCCGAACCTGCTTTTCTGGGGTCCCTCAGCGGCTGTTTCAGCTCCTCCCCGCAAGAACTATCCACCTTAATGCGAGCTCCCTCGCATGGTGGCTAGTTCTTGCGGGCACGCTCCCGTGATACAGCCGGCGGCTATAGCCGCTCACTGTATCACTCGGCCCCGCCCCCCAATGGCTGCGCTGCTTTCAATCCATCCACTGCAGCCAATCAGCGACCAGGCTGAGCTGCAATAGAGATGACTGGAACGAGCAGCGGAGATTCGAGGTGTCAGGTAAGTAAAACGGGGGGGCTGGGGGCGGCGGTATTGTCAAAAGTTTTTTCACCTTAATGCATAGAATGCATTAAGGTGAAAACATTTTTACCTTTACAACCCCTTTAACTTATAGGCGTTGATGACACAATCTAACTATGTACATAACAGTCACACAACAGTCTCTTTTTTGGAACAATCTTTTTTTCAAAATTGTTTCGTTCCGAATTAGTTTTTTAACTAATTTGGACGAATTTGTTAATTTGGAAACATCCGAATTATCGAAAACCCGTTTAACGATTGTTTCTGAATATTGGTAAATTTGAAAATTGGTAAATTGGTAAATACGCAAATTAGAAAATTAGAAAATTCATAAATTCAAAAATCCGAAAACCCTGAAAATGTGAAAATCTGAAATAATAACTACCATATATACTCGAGTATAAGTCGTTCCAAGTATAAGTCGAGGCCCTAATTTACCACAAAAAAATGGGAAAAACGTATTGACCCGAGTATAAGACGAGGGTGAGAAAAGCACAGCTACTGTAAGTGGAAAAGAGGGTCAACAATGCCCATTTGCAGCATCACTTTGCCCATTTGCATGCCTCACTGTGCCTATTTGCAGCCATAGGTTCCCTGAACTTCAAACTCGGTAGTTAAGGGTTTCTAGATGCCCCCTAGCTGCAGCCAAAATTTGGGGTCTCTGAACCCAAAGGGTCCCGAAATGACATTGCTGCAGATAGACACAGTTGACCAAATTTGGGGCCCCGTATCTCAGGGCCATTTAGTGCTAGGAACGCCAAATTTGGTGTGCAAACCCAGTGGAACTAAATTTCCAAAGCTGGGGTTTCTAGCACCAAGTGGCCCCGAGATACAGGGCCCCAAATTTCAGTTCAGAAAATGTCAAGCACTTTTCTGCAGCAGAGAATGACATTTTCTGAACCATTTTTGGGGCCCCGTATCTCAGGGCCACTTGGTGCTAGGAACCCCTGCTTTGGATATGTTATGGTACCAATTCCACTGGGTTTGCACACCAAATTTGGGGTTCCTAGCACCAAGTGGCCCTGAGATATGGGGCCCCAAATTTGGTTCAGAAAATGTCAAGCACTTTTCTGCTGCAGAGAATGACATTTTCCGAACCAATTTTGGGGCCCCATATCTCGGGGCCACTTAGTGCTAGGAACCCCAGCTTTGGATATGTTATGGTACCAATTCCACTGGGTTTGCACACCAAATTTGGGGTTCCTAGCACCAAGTGGCCCTGAGATACAGGGCCCCAAAGTCGGTTCGGAAAATGAATTTTTTTGCTGCAGAAAAGTGCTTGACTCGAGTATAAGCCGAGGGGGGCACTTTCAGCACAAAAAAATGTGCTGAAAAATTTGACTTATACTCGAGTATATACGGTAACTATTAAATTATAGGTATTGGAATTTCAAATTTGGCTGTTTATGAAAGTAACGAATATGATTTTATCTGAAATAACGAATGCCGTATCTAAACGAATGGAATGTAACAAATTAATAATAATAAATAATAATAATAAAAACTTTTTATTATTATTATTTATTATGAATTTGTTCCGTTCCATTCATTTAAATGGGGCATTCGTTATTTCGGATAATTCGTAACTTCGGATAAATTTGTATTCGTTACATTCACTAACAACTAAATTTGAAAGGAAATTCCAATATCTATAATTTAATAGTTTGTTATTATTATTTATGAAACAAAAAAGATGCGCAAATTGCAAATGAATAATCAAGTGATTGAACACTGACTAAAAATCAGTATAACAACTAATTCTAAATTTAGTGAAAAATGTGACCCTTTGTATTTATCTCCAAACATAAAACTAAAAAAGGGGGGGTAAACACAAAAAACAAAAAACAAAAAAAAAAATAGCGAAATGTTCTTTTTAACCACTTTCCGCCCGCCCCATAGCGGATTGACGCCCGGGAAGTGGTTCCCTTATCCTGACTGGGCGTCATATGACGTCCAGCAGGATAACATGCCGCCGCACGCCCCCGGGGGCGTGCATTGCGGCGATTGGTGGAGCGGTGTGTCAGCCTGACACACCGCTACACTGATCTTGGTGAAGAGCCTCCGACGGAGGCTCTTTACCACGTGATCAGCTGTGTCCAATCACGGCTGATCACGCTGTCAATGGGAAGAGCCATTGATCGGCTTTTCCTCACTCGTGTCTGACAGACGCGAGTAGAGGAGAGCCGATCGGCGGTTCTCCTGACGGGGGGTCTGCGCTGATTTTGGCGATCCCTGGTGGTCCAGATCACCACACTGGACCACCAGGGATCGCCACTAGGACCACCAGGGAAGGGGAAACATGTGGATGGCCAGGTATGTACCCCATGGCCATCCACATGTGCCCAGTGTGCCCAATCTGTGCCAATCAGTGCCCACAAATGGGCACTGATTGGCACCATTATGTTCCAGATCTGCCCAGCAATGTTTTCTTGTACAAAGGTTTTTATTGAACATAAAAATCGTCAAGGAAAATACAAAGAAAACAACAAACAAAAAAAAAAAAAACAATGGTGAGCACACCATGTAAGCAATTCTGTAATAAGAATGCGGATATATAACAAGCATAGCGATATAAGGCATAACAAATCTTACACGGTCTTGAGGTTCAGGAGAGTTTGCATGAGGTCTGCGGATTTTATGGAAGAATCAACCTAATAAATCATTGCAAGGGGTGCTTAAGATTAGAAAAATACACATTACAGATTGGATAGACTATGTCTGTTTAGTGTCTTAATGAAAAAGACCCTATGGTGCTGAAAAACAATTTTTCATGTCTTTAGAACGGTTGCTCATCAGTTGTCCAACCTGACAGAGGTTGGTCTGTAAATCAGAGAAATTGTGAGGTAGAATGTAAGAAGGGAGATTCATAAGAGGAAAGGACAAGGAAAGAGGAAAGAGATAAGCGTAGCAGAGAAGAGAGAAAAAGAAGGGGATGGAGAGAGAGGGGAGAGGGGGGGGGGTCCCCGGGGCTGGAGGACGGAGGCATCTCAAAGCGAGAGTAGCGCAGGATCAAATCTGGAAGGGTGGACATGGGACACCCAAGGCTGCCATGTCCGAAGGAATTTATCATGTGTGTCAGATAGGATAGCTGTCAGTTTTTCATTAATCATAATATCATTTACAAGATTTTTGACTGCTTCAAAGCTGAGAACTGGGGTTTTCCAAGCCTTTGCTATGGTCAATTTAGTTGCAGTAAAAATATGTGACGCCAGTTGGCGTTCCGGTTTCAATAGTTCTATGATTGGTTTCCCCAAGAGAGCTTCATATGGGTCCCTTCTTATGTTTGTGTTGAAGAGGTTACGGAGAAGAGCGTAGATTCTGACCCATAATCTGCAAACCTTGGGGCATTTCCACCAGATATGTGCCATTGTTCCCTCCTGGGTACACCCACGAAAGCATAAGGGGGAATAGGATGGAATAAAGCTCGCAAGTCTAGCTGGGGTATAATACCATCGATAGAGTATTTTGTAAGCGTTTTCTAGGTGTAACACATTCTTGGAGCATTTGGAGATAGCAGCAGTCATGGCCTGCCAGTCCTCTGGATCTAGTTTTTTCCCCAATTCAGCCTCCCACTGGAGGTGATATGGTCTCAGGGGTGGTTTCTTGGAGCCTATTATGGCTGCGTATATTAGAGAGATCAGACCTGAGGAGTGGGGTCGTGACCTGTATAAGCTTTCAAAAGGGGTCAATTTATAGGGAGATGGTAAAGATTGAATGAGCTGTTGTAGGAAATGCCGGATCTGCATGTAGCTGTAGTGCTCCCTAAGGGGAATATCGTGGGAGGACCGCAATGCTGCGAATGGGATAATCCTGGTAGGGGTAAACATAGAGTGGATATCTACAAACCCATTTTCGGACCACCACTTGAATTGCATCGGGTTGTCACGCCCGGGTGGAAATAACGGGCAGTGAAGGAGGTGGAGTAGAGGAAGATGCGGGGAAATCAGGTTCGCTGAGTATTTGATTGAGTCCCACAACTTAAGTGAGTGAGCCAAACAAGGGCCTATATTGGTTGGGCGGTGAACCTTGGGAAGCCAAGGGATAGAGGCCAGTGGTGTCGGGTGAGCGTCCACAAGGTCGACGACGGCCCACAGCGGCATCTGCTGTTTTTCATGGAGATGCGATAGCGGGGCAATAGCCGCCGCCGTGTAGTAAGCTTCTAGGTTAGGAACCGAGAGGCCGCCATCGACCCTGCGGGCATACAGCACCCGTTTATTGATTCTGGGTCTGGTGGAACCCCATATAAACTGCATTATTTTCCGTTGTTGAATGCGTATAATGTGGGGTGGAACATGGACCGGTAGGACCCTGAAATAATAGAGTAGTTTGGGAAGATAGGTCATTCGTATAGTAACAATCCTTCCGAACCAGGATAGTGGGAGGGTGGACCAAGAGTTGAGCATTGATGTCAATTTCGTAAAGAGCGAGGGGAAGTTGGCCTGGTAGAGGTTTGAATAACTCGGGGTAAGTTTAATCCCCAGGTAGGGTAGGGAGGACAGCCAGTGAAAGGAGAAAGCAGCTTTTAAGTGTTCTAGTTCAAGGGGCGCTAAATTAATTGACATCGCTTTGGACTTAGAGGGATTGACAACTAAGCCCGAGATCGCGGCAAAGGTATTTAAGAGGGACAGCAGGTTAGGCAAGGTGATTCTAGGCTTGGTAATAGTCAACAGGATGTCATCCGCAAACAAGGATAATTTATGAGGGGAGCCCGCGATTTCTACCCCCTCTATGTCCGGGTGAGATCGAATCGCCTCAGCCAGAGGTTCCAGCGCCAGTATAAATAGAAGTGGAGAGAGGGGGCAGCCCTGACGGGTCCCTCTTAAGATAGGAAAGGTGGGAGACTCAAATCCATAATATTTCACTTTAGCTTGGGGGGTGTCATAAATAGCTAAAATCCATTTCATAAAGGACTCACCAAACCCATAGCGGTTTAATACCTGTATAAGGTAGGGCCAGGACAGGGTGTCGAAAGCTTTGGTAATGTCAAGAGACAAAAACATTGTCTCCAGAGATCTGTTGTGTACAATGTGTTGTATTTGTAGGAGGCGTCGGATAGCGTCACCAGCCTGTCTCCCTGGGACAAAGCCCACCTGGTCTTTTTTTATTAGCCGTGGAAGGAAGGAGTTAAGGCGTTTGGCTAGGATTTTTGTCAAAACCTTCATGTCTATGTTGATTAGGGAGATCGGCCTAAAGTTGGCCCAGGAGGAGTGATCTTTGTCAGGCTTAGGGATCATCACTATGTTGGCTGTTAGTAGATTTGGTGTGAAAGAACGACCATCTTTAACCGAGTTATACATATTTGTGAGGTGGGGAGCGATAACATCAGCTAGTTTCCGATAGTAAAGAGCCGAGAAACCATCGGGGCCTGGTCTTTTACCTACTTTCAGTTCTTTAATACATTGGAGGACTTCTGAGACTTGAATGTCTCGGTCCATGAGTGATTTGTGGGTCTCAGATAGAGAAGGTAAAGAAAGGTTTGTCAGAAAGTCTTTGGGGGATTGGGGGGGAGGATGGTCAGGAGATGAGTAAAGTTTTGTAAGACGGTATCTAAATTCATCTAGAACTCGTTGTGGGTTTCCCGTTAGGATATTGTGGCGAGTGCGGAGGGTGATGGGAGTGAATTTCGGGGTGAAGGTACGTAGTCTATTGGACAACATTGCGTTGGGTTTATTGGCTTTGGCGTACCATTTTTGTTTGGCCTAGCGTAGTGTGCGCTCTGCCTCATCTGTTAAGCATAAGTCTAAATCTGTACGGGCCTTATCAAGGAGCCTACGGTTATCCGGAGTAGGAGATTGTTTAAAGGTCTCAGAAAGGGTCTCCAGTTGGTGCTCTAACGTTCGGCGGGTTTGCGCCCTTTCCCTTTTACGTCGGGATGCGATCCTAATTACATGGCCACGAAGGACTGCTTTATAAGCTTCCCAAAGTGTGACCGGGGATGCGACCGACCCTACATTAAGTTTAAAGTATTCCTCGGAGGTATCTTGGATATCTTTAAAAATGTCTTTGAAGGAGAGAAGAGAGTCATTCATGATCCAGGGGGAGTGTTGGGGTTTGCTCAGAATAGAGTGGAGCACTGTTACAGTAGGGTCATGGTCCGTCCATGGAGTGGCGAGCACAGAGCATGAATCCACTAGTGAGAGGTGTTTTCTTAGCACAAACATGTGATCTATTCTTGAGTGAGAGTTATGGGGATGTGAGTAGTGGGTAAAGTCCCTACCTCGGGGGTGCAATTCCCTCCACACGTCTACCAGGTCATGAGATTGTAGGGAGTATTTAAATATTTTGGCGGCAGGGGAGGGAGACTTATGATCCGGTGGGTAATTGTCGATAGAGGGATTCAATGACACATTGGAGTCTCCTGCTAGCAGGAGGGTACCTTTCTGATGCGACTTCAAGAGGGAGCAGATGTGGGTCAAGAAGGGTCCCGGGTTTCTATTTGGGGCATAGTAAGACATTATGGTTACATCGTTATCTTGAACTGTGCCTTGAACTATTAAGTACCTGCCATCTGGGTCAGCGATCTGCTTACTGCAAACAAACGGAACAGATTTATGTATGGCAATCAGGACTCCTCTTTGCTTGGTAGGGCCGTTAGCTAGATAGACCTGGGGGTAGTCTGCGGCAAAATATTTAGGGCAGGAAGTGGAAGAGAAATGCGTTTCCTGTAGGCACGCAATGTCTATCTTTTGTTGTTTAAGATATTTGAATATCTTGACCCTCTTTTGAGGAGAGTTCATGCCCTGAACATTCAGGGATAACCAGTGGAGGGTCATGGAATCAAGGGCGTGCTGCTATATAAAACTCCATCCGCGAACCCCGGGGACCAAAAGGGGAGAGTGGAGGGGGAGAGGAGAAAGAGAGTAGCAGGAAACAGAAGAGAAAAAAAGAGAGCATGTGGTTTAAATTTACCAAAATACATTTGAAGTAGGGCGTGTAATGTAAACCAAATTGCATCAAGTTGTGAACTCTGAGGTTCACGGTGGAGTGGGTCGTTGGCCTAGACTTTCGTCGCAGCCAAGTACCTACTGGTGGGGGGAGCAGTGGTCCGCTGGAACCACCGGCCGGTACATAAAAAAAATAGTTACAAGTTAGACAGTTAGTTAGCACAGAGCCTAAACTGAGAAACAAAAAATAACTACAATAAAAGAAAATCTTAGAGTGATTCAATCTTTAGGAACCATGTGAAGCCCTTCTATTAACAATGTATATGGCAAGGAGCATAAAAAAAAGGAAAAATAACCAAGAAGAGTATAAAAGTAACTCTAAACAAACAACAGGGTTTCTTTACCTGCAACTTCAGGACCCCAGGCGGCAGCGGCCAAGGACATGCCGCCGCCGGGTGGGCCAGCAGACCCACTCAGGCAGTGCCCACCCACGGGCCCCCCGCACCACCAGGTGTGGGCGAGGGACCCGTGGGTAGGAACAAAGACCGCAGCCACCCCACTCAACCAATCGAAAAAATACGTCGTACAGGGGTGTGCCACTCCTTAACGATATTCTAGTTCCGGAGACATTGGTGCAAGGGAATAAAAATGAGGATAAATAAAAAGTAAATAAATAAAATTGGGGAGAAGAAGGTGTAGTAAGCCAGTTCCTGTCTTTCTAGAAAACAGCCGTATGGTAAGGGTAGTGGCTTTCCAGAGCTCACGCTGCTATGTGTTGCCTGAAGGGGGGGTCAACATCCCTGACTGCCATCGCACAACTGGGGCAGTCTGTAGCGGGACTCATCATCTTAAACGAAAAGTCAGGCTTGATAGATGGTGCAGGAAGAGCAGAGAGTTCCTTTCAGGGTAGCACCTTTGTTCCGGGAGCAAGTGGCTGCGGGCAGGCCGAGTTCGTCGGTCAAATCTAGGGTCCGAGCTGCGCAGAGACAAGTTAAGTCACAGAAAGAGGTGTTGTGGAGGCGGTTTCAGCCATTGTTGGACTTGTGGAACTTTTGGGCCTGGAGATCCCTTAGAGCCTGCGATCCGGGCGTAGATCGCTGGGAGACCTGTGGGAGCTGACGAGAGGGCCTGGCAGTGCCAGGTTTAGAGGAGGAGGACGATGCCTCTGCAGAGGATGAGGGCAAATCTAGGTGTAATTCTTGAAAGTGGCGTCTCAACTCAGACGGGGAGGTGGCATGGAACTGGCGGCCCAGATGGGAAAATGATAGCTTAAAGGGGAACCCCCATCTGTACCTGATCCCTTGGGTTTGGAGAATCTGTAGGTAGGGTTTGAGGCCCCGTCTTCTGGCAATAGTAACTGGCGATAGGTCAGCAAACAGTTGTAGGGGGTTACCTTGAAAGGAGATGTCTTGTTGCTCTCTGGCGGCTTGCAAGAGTTTCTCCTTAGTACGGTAAAAATGGAATTTAATGATAATGTCTCTTGGTGGGCCGTCAGAGGGTTTAGGGGCTAGGGAGCGGTGTATGCGATCAAATTCCAATCTTTCAACCGGAATCCCAGGGGCCAGTTCCTGAAAAAAGGCAGTTGCTGTACCTTGTAAATCAGTGATGTTCTCAGGGATGCCACGGATGCGGAGATTGTCCCTGCGAGCTCTGTTTTCTGCCTCCTCCAGCTTATCCTTTAAAAGTTCAATCTCAGCGTTCATTTTGTCTACTTCTTCCTCATGCCCCTCTAGTACTGTAGTGGCCAGGTCCATACGCTGTTCTAGCTGGTTAGTGCAGTGGCCTATCTCTTTAAGCCCCCTCACCATGTCAGAAGAAAGCTTGCGGGATGCTGCGGTGATCTCGTCCCTGACTATGCTGCGGAATTTAGCTAGCATGTTATCAGTGTCTGTAGGGAGAGGACTCACCAGGTCTGAGGGGAACTGCTGCAGGCTGTCAGCAGGTGATGCAGGATCCTCTGTAGAGTGCTGTGTGGTATCATCTGGCTCTGGAGGGTCGGGCGCCATCTTGCCTCTCACCTTCCCTGGGGCTGGAGCAGGCCTGTGAGCTTGCCGGTTCCTGGGCTTCGTTTTAGCCGCTTTATACATCCCCAGAAGCGGCACAAGGGGTTCCGGGAGCCGCCGCTGTGTGTATCAGGCGGCGATGTGCGCTCTGTGCCTTGTACGGCCGGTTAGTGTGTGCCAGCGGCGCGGAGCGGAGATCTCAAGCGGCTATCTCGTTCGCTCGCGCGCATGCGCCCCCCTGCCCAGCAATGTTTTATCAGTGCCACCTGTCATTGCCCATCGGTGCCCATCAGTGCCACCCATAAGTACCCATCAGTGCCACCCATATGTACCAATTAATGCCACCTACGAGTGTCCATCAGTGCCGCTTATGAGTGCCCATCGGTGCCACCTATGAGTGCCCATCAGTGCCACCTATCAGTGCCCATCATCAGTGCCCGTCAGTGCCACCTCATCAGTGCCACCTCATTGGTGCCCCCTCATTGGTGCCCATCAGTGCCGCCGTATCAGTGCCCATCAATGCAGCCATATCAGTGCCCGTCATTGAAGGAAAAAACGTACTTATTTACAAAAAAGTTTAACAGAAACAAAGAAAAACTTGTTTTTTTTTTTTAATTTTTGGCCTTTTATTTGTTGCGCAAAAAATACCGCAGAGGTGATCAAATACCACCAAAAGAAAGCTCTATTTGTGGGAACAAAATGATAAAAAATTTGTTTGGGTACAGTGTAGCATGACCGCGCAATTGTCATTCAAATTGCGACAGCGCTGAAAGCTGAAAATTAGCCTGGGCAGGAAGGTATCTAAGTGCCCGGTATTGAAGTGGTTAAAAAAAAGAGAGAAAAAAATATCAATAGTAAAGAGAAAAAATGTGTATATATAGTCCCGCAAAAACAGTGTTTAGAAACACAAATTATTAAGAGGATAAAAATCATCCAAAGTTGCTGTTGTAATTCTGACAACTATCAAAGGTGTAGCAGTCTCCAGAGTGCAGTGCTATTCACTTATCAGACAGCCTGCTTATGTGGGATAATCCGTACATATCGGATATCCTGCATTTGACCATAGATCAGTTTCAACACTTCCAATGTTATACCCTATTCAAGAGAGAGAGTGATATAGACAGCCAGATGGCCCCTTACCGGGATTGGTGGACCCCTATCACGGGAGTCAAACTCGCCTTGTGCCAAGAGAGAAAAACGGCTTCAGATGTTCATACCGACAGCCAGTCTGTTACACAGACACGCCATGCAGGGATCACTCATATGGTGTAGCCTTTGGGCGGGTATCTGGTTGTTCACCTCTGATCAGCTGCCCTAATCCCTCCATACGGATAATTGAATGTTGCCACTCCGTGAGCATTCAACTCGCAGAAGTTCATTAGGTAGAAAATGCAATGTTGAAACAAAAAGAGGAGAACTTCATAGTCCAGTAAGCAAATGGCGCTTTATTCCAAAAAAATCCTTAAAGCGCAGCAAAACAAAAACAATTTTTTTAAATCTTAAAAACAGCTGCTAGTGTTCAGGTAGCCTGCTGATATGTGGTGACGTCTAAGGACTATTCCCCACCGACATGTTTCCCTATAAAAAGCATCTACTGGGAATGGAGATCCAGGCCACAAACTATTTATGTATCCCTCAGCCATCTACTGGGCATCCTCTCTTCCAGGTATTGATTGAGGCCACATGAATATTCTGGTCCAGGGTCTGCCTCTTCCAACCCACTACATTCTAGAATTCCACCAGAAGGCAGGGGGAAGCAGTTGAGCCTGCAGCCAGTGAGACCCAGAACAGCCAAAAATAATCACACACCGCTCCAATGATTACAGAGGAGCTAAAGAATTTAGATTTACCTGAACCTTTCTAGCAACCTAATCTAAAAGGGTGCTACATCAACATAGTGATACATTTGGTTTTAGTATAAATACACATATTGCAGGCAGAAAAGAAATGTTCATGACATCAATGAAGTTTTCCACGATATCAAATCAATCTGGTGCCAGATATTACAGATGTTATTACAGATTACTTCCTCTGATTTGCTATACCTGGAAGTGAATTGCTTAGCATAGTATGGCTGTTTGGTCTGCACTGCTCGTTGTTGGTTCCCCTGACTCAGTGTAGAGACTCTCTTTCAGCCTATTTGCCCGTCTCTCATGCCTTGAGTGTGGCTATGATGTCTGACCGTGTTCGAGTAATACTCAGACTCTGGAAGGGACTGGTGTGCTATATACCAAAATAGTAAGCCTACGGAGCAAAAAGTGTAAATCAGGCCCCCTGTATAATGTACATGCAGTATATAATGCAGTAATGATTAAACAAAGCTCAATGCTGTTTTCTGCATCCTGTTCAGGTCACTTCCAAAAAACGCAGCAGCCTGATGGACAGAAATACCTCAGTAAGCTCTATGGGCAATGTGTCGGCACCAGGAACCTCTCAGAGCTCACAATCCAGTGCCGGAGGTGGTCCAGGTAAGGACAGGCACAGACTGGTAGATATCTCACCAAGGGTAACGAATGGGTAAGAAACTGTCTATCCATGTTCAGACCCCCTGTTCTGTCCTACAGTGCCCATCAGTGCCACTACAGTGCCCATCAGTGCCACTACAGTGCTCATCAGTGCCACTACAGTGCTCATTAGTGCCACTACAGTGCCCATAAGTGCCACTACAGTGCCCATCAGTGCCACTACAGAGCCCATCAGTGCCACTACAGTGCTCACCAGTGAGTGCTTATCAGTGCTCGGGCCACCACTGAATCAAACTCTTCCATAGATTGTCAGGATATTATATATCAATATTGAGATCCATTTATCGGAATATATCGTGTCCCTTGCAGTGTAGTATAATATCTCAAGCAACAATAAAAAGCACTCCCATGAGTGTAGACAGGTAGGCTGCACACCCCATACAGTGCATGAAAAAAACCAGAGAGAACCCCCTATCGGGGCTTTAAAACAGCCAATGGAGTACAATGAATGGTTACAAAATTTGAATTTTATTGGTACAAAAAATATATAAATAACGATAAAAGGAAAAATTCATAAAGATAAATACTGACTGTTAGAGTCAGGACACGAACTGAGTGTGGCATACATATACAGCAGACAGCAATTTGCAGTGAAAACCAATGTATGACACAATGTATACGAGGGCAGCCTATATTTCCCCAATTATAAGCGTTTTGAATAACAATAAATGCCTCTAATGAAGACAATAGGCCATACAATGTATGTGGGACAATAATAATTATGTATAATCCTGACGCGTTTCGACCCTTCCCGGGTCTTCTTCAGAGGATGGCTGTCCGCACTAAAAGAAAGGGGGTAACATATATCACATATCAAACATAACATCCAATTTCCGCAGTGCCAAAAACCATGCAGGCATGCCCTATAATGCGACTGAATAAATTGTATAGTTACCTATCACAGAGATTGTGACACTACAGTGTCATTCTTGGCATTACCAAAACGTTTAAGATGAATACACTTGTTTCTTCACTCCTCCGTCTCCCCCGTATCGGACCAGTTCCCACCGGGGACGAGTGACGGACCAGATGAGCCTTACGAGGGGTCACGCTTACCAGCCTCCCATGTGTGGGAGAGGGAGGGAAGGGAGGGGGCAGGACGGGCAGTCCAGAACCGCACCCAGATAGGGTTCACGTTAATACTACAAATCAAAAATGGAAAATGTAGGAGGGTCAGTTGGTTCATACCATATAGTTGGAAAGTTTCCCAACCATGGAATTCAATATGCTTACTGTATTATGAGTCCATGGATCTGCAGGAGGGCATTGCTAGAAAGTGAAGGAGATAGAGGAAAAAGGGGGGGGGGGAAGGAAGGAAAGGAGGGGGAGGGAAAAGGGAGAGGGGGGGGGGGAAGGGGGGGCATGGGAAAAAGAGGAACGGAAAGAAAGGGAAGGGAAAGGCATGTGAGGAAAAAGGTGAGAAGAATAAAGAAAAGAGTGAATGAGAGAAGTGTGAATGAAGTGCAATAAGACTGGAAAATAGCCAATGCCCTGCTGGCAATAATTCACCATGCGACCTCAAAATGTGCCAAAAAGTTGATAGGGTAAAAGCACCAACGAACCATAGGGATGGGACGAGTGAGCGAGGGGAGAGAGAGACAAAACGAGACTGCAGTGTAGGGTCGGGGGAGGGGGGAGGTGGGAAAACAACAAACAGAAAAGAGGGGGGGGGGAAAGGGGGGGGGGAAGGGTGGGGGGGGGGGAGGGGGGGGAGGGGATATTGGACCATATGGAGGTGCACGACAAGGAAGTGACAAGTGACTGGAAAATTGTGAAGGATGATGAGGGAAGAAGTGAAGGTGTGGACAGAAAAGGAGGGGAGAGAGACACAGCGTGGAAGTGAGTGTGGGATACTGGGTGATAGTGTATGGGATGGATGGAGGAGTGCAGCGGTGAATGGAATAGGATGACAGGTGATGAAACACACACACAAGTGAACGTGGCCAAACACTAAAAATCAACAACCCAGTGACAAGTGCAGGGGTGGTGGTGGGGCTAATTACCCGGTCAAGCTGAACTGAATAACAAAGTGGATGCCTTCATTATTCTGCAAGAATTAGATTAAGGATAAGAGATCATGACAAAATCATAAATGATTTCAAAAAAGAAAAGAAAAAGCAAAAAACGAATTGCTGAGCAGCTTGTATGAACACATAACCGTCATTCCAAGTACACTTACCACTTAGATGACTAGATTAGCACCGTGCCTGGCGTCTCTGCATTGAAGAGAGTCCAATACAGTGCCTCTAAGGTTTCCTCTATTTATGAGGAGTGTTAAATGACTGACTCCCGTCAGGTGCTGGTGTGTGTCCGCCCACCCCCCAGCCCGCCCCCCGCCTCTCACCAACAATGGGGGGGGGGAGGTGAGCAACACAGCTGTGCGCTCAACGTGACCCCCCCGGCGTTCCGGAGAGGATTGCTCCTCCGGGCATCCCCGTAACTTCCGTCGCAACCGCGCAAGCGCCGCTACGTCACGCGCACTGAGGCGCGCGCGCGTGAGCACGGCATCCGGAAGGAATCCGGGACGCCGCTGGCAGGGCAAGAGATGCCCACCAATGGTGCTGCCACCTAGTGGGCATATTATGGAGACGCGGGCCCAAGCATCTCCTCTCTCACCCTGCCAGGAAGGCACATAGGTACACACCGCCCCCAGAAAGGAAGGACAGACACTGAAGGGGAGATGACAGTGAACGTCATGCCATGCAGTTATAGCTACAATTTCTGCAAGGATCTCTGGTGTAAAAGCAATATTGATATTAATTTTTACAGTCCGCATCACTTGTTCACCGGGCACTACATGCATGATCCATGCAGAGCGGATTAACTACATGCTGACCGTACCATAGCATATACATTGTTCATTACATATCAGCATAAGTTTAAACAAGGTTAAGCACTTAAAATGGCATCGTCCGCTTGCAAATACATATTTACCTCACATGTAGAAAAAATAAATGAATAGATAAGTTTGCATAACATTGTATGTTATTATGTAAAGAACTTAGAACTGTATTTCTGGGACTGGATTTTCCTCAAAAAGAAAGAGCGTTTAAACATGTGTGGTCCGTTGACTTTTGATGCTATGACCTATGACAACCATATACACATCATACATCTATTTATGATGGGGAAAAGAGTGGTGACGTGGGTGACTACACATGGGGAAAACCAGGCAGTGTATGCAAGATTGGGAGCATTGAATGAGTGAAATAGTGGTGGGGACTTCCACTTGGGTCAACATAGGAAAAGAGCAAGAAAAAGAAAAAGAAAAAGAAAAGAAAGAGAAAAAGAAAAACAGGAAAGCGCGGGGGGGGGGGGGAGAAAAGTAGGGAGAAAAGTGGGGGAAAAAAAAAAAAAGGGAGAAAGGGGAAGGGAGAAGGGAAAAGAGGGAGGGGGAAGGGAAGGGGAAGGGGGAGGGGGGGGAAAAAGAGGGGGGGGGAAGGAGGGGGAAAAAGGGTGATAGAATGTGTAGATCCAAGCGGTAATGTAGAATAGAAATAGGAGATAAGAATTTTATCCTCCAGACATTATTGTGTCTTCCCAGATGAGAACCCCTGCAGGAAAGGGGCATATGAGATTGACTCGTTTAGGCCTGGTGGGGAGGTGGCCTGCAACTGGAATATCCATCTCTGCTCTCTCTGCAGCAGAGACTTGTTCCAGTCGCCACCTCGTTTGGGAATCTGTATTTTGTAAAGGGCCACAAAAGTGACTCTGGGGACACTATAGTTGTGTATGCTGATTATATGCCTTCCAATTGGGAGGTATGGATTCCCCACCTCCATGCTATAAACATGTTGGGAAATGCGCTTACCGAATTCCTGCCTGGTCTTCCCCACGTAGAACGCACCACATTCACACTCCATCAGATAAACAATTCCGCGGGTGCGGCAATTCACAAATTGTGTAGGTGTGAAAATGTCACCATTGGGCAACATAAAGATTTTGTCCTGTTTGATGAGTGAACAATATGAGCAAAGCCCGCAGGGGAAAGAACCCACTGCAGGACATTGCTTCGATCTCATATTGGCATTGGTATATTCACTCCGAACGAGCTTGTCACGTAGTGATATAGCTCTTTTGTACGTTATGGATGGTTTTTCATGAACGAATCCACGCAGTTTTGGATCATCCGTAAGGATGTTCCAATGGCGCTCTATAATCTTTTTAATGACCTGGTGTTGTCGAGAATACCGCATAATGATTCGGGTAGGGTTACATTCAGAGCCTTGGGGGGGTTTGGGTTTAAAAAGTAGCTGAGATCTGGAATGTTCTAAGGCTTGGTTATAGGCTTTTTTGAGGCAAGATCTACTATAGCCCCTTGCTAGGAGTCGATTTTGTAGACCCTCAGCTTCTTTTTTAAACAAAGTGTCGTTTGAACAGTTTCGCCGAAGGCGCAAGTACTGTCCGTAAGGGATCGAGTTCTTCAGTGGAATCGGATGAAAACTCTCAGAATGAAGAACCGTATTCCCAGCGGTCGTTTTTCGAAACAGAGTGCTGGAGAGGTGTCCATCCCCGGTGACTGAGATGGAGACGTCGAGGAAGGTGACGCTGTGGAAATTATGGGTCATCGTAAACCTCAGGTTGCGGTCGTTTACGTTAATTTTACGAAAAAATTCAAGTAGTTTGGTCTCAGGTCCCTCCCAGACGACGAAGACATCATCGATATACCTCAGCCATTTGATTATATGGCTGGTGTACTCGACAAGGCCCTCGTCGTCCAGGAGGGACTTCTCCCACTCCCCCAGGTACAGGTTGGCGTAGGAGGGGGCACAACAGGTCCCCATAGCCACACCCTGCACCTGGAGGTAGTGGGAGTTATCAAAGCAGAAATGATTGTAGTGCAATATATAGTGTAATCCTGTCAAGATAAATCTGGCCAAAGCTGGATCGTAATGGGAATGCTGTTGCAGGGCCCTTTGTACAGCATCCAGACCCTTAGAGTGGGGAATGCTGCTATACAGCGCCTCAACATCAATGGTTACCAGAATTGCATTTTTAGGTATCCTAAGATCATGAATGAGTTGTAAAAATTGTATAGTGTCTTTGACGAACGAGGGCAGGGACAGAACAAGAGGTTGCAAGTGTGCATCTATGACCCGGCTTAAATTTTCCGAGATAGCTCCATTGCCAGAGACAATGGGGCGACCTGTGGGTTTTGTCGGATTTTTATGTATCTTGGGTAGACTATAAAAGGTAGCTACCCTGGGATATACCGTTCTAACATATTCATAGATGTCTTTGGTGATTTCTCCTCTATAGAATGCACGGTCAATCATATTGTAAAAGATGATATTATATTGATTGATGTTAAGAATTGAGATGACTTTATACCATTCTTTGTTCCTTAGTATGTCAAGACACATTGAAACGTAGTCGTCATTATTCATGACGACTACGTTGCCCCCTTTATCAGAGGGTTTTATCACAATGTCAGGGTTTTTTGTGAGGCGTTGCAGGGCCAAATTTTCTTCATTAGACAGATTGGCCGGTTTGGACTGGGTTCGCGATACTTTACATATGTCGCGAATTGTTTGCCTTAAAAATATTGCTACATTAGAATTAATGCTAGATGAGGGGAAGGTAGTAGAGGCCTTTTTGAACATAGTTAGGGGATTTTGGGTCGACTTGTCAGCCTCCTGCAGTAAGGCGTCCAGATCAATTTGATCTATGAGATCCACTGTGTTGTTTTCCTGATAAAGGAGAGTTAGATCACGTAAGGCCCTACATTCCCTCATACTGAGGGGGGACCCATCCACAGCGTCACCTTCAGAGTCATTCTTCGCATGCAGGTATTTAAGTAATAACCTGCGTGCAAAGAGTTGTAAATCAGTAACTGTTTCGAATACGTCAAACTGTTGTTCAGGGCAAAAAGTTAGTCCACGGGATAGGAGTTGCACTTCGCTGGGTGACAAGATGGTGGAAGATAAATTAACCACACTTAGGTGGCTTGTTGTATTCGCACCACAAAGGGGTCTAGACCTTTGCCTATTTTGTTGATTTGTGGGGACATAGGTCCCCGAGACGGGTTTAAAGTTTTTTGTGAAGCTACTTTGTTCGGGCCAATGGCAGGGGTGGAAAGTCTTGAGAGTTCCTGTGTAGGTGGAATATTACTGTTTGATTCTAAAGAGGTTGACCTGTCCGCTTCTGCAGCACAATCTGCAGTCTGATCGGGCTGGGCACCTTGGGAATCAATTTGTACAGGAGCAGTATCCATCGCCCGTTTTTTTGGGTCATGTTCAGGGGAATTCCTAGAACTCCGGTCTCTTTTCTGCTGGGCTCTATTGCGCGTTTGGTTACGTTGGGAAAAATTCTTGCGTTCAGGTTCGGAATCCAAGGATTTCCGAGCTTTGGGGGTTTGAGTATTCGTTTTATATTTAAATTCACGACGTGGTTGGTTGTTAGATGCACCCCCTTGATTTTTCCATCTATAGGCATACCCCTCTAAAAAGGCATGCTTGTCCCTCCAAAATTGCGTTTCCTTATTGTGCAAAATATTTTTATTAAAAGTTGAAAGATTTTCTTCCAGGCAAATTTGAGATTCAGCGAATAGGGGGTGCTGGGCATATTGACTCAATGTTTGTTCCAATTTACCAATAACGCAGTCTAAGAGGGCAATTTGTTTGTCGTACTCCCTGGACAAGATTAACATCATCTCCCTGGAGCACGACTTGAGGTTGGCCTCCCATTCGGCCTTACATTCGTCACTTATTAGATCAACATTTGGAAAAATTTGGACACGTAGTCCAAAGGGATTAATTTGTTCCTTGAGGTATCTGCTAAAACTCTTCACATGCCAAAAGAGGGCAGATTTTCTCTCCAGCACCTTAGTTAATTTTTGGAATAACGATGTGATGGACAGGGTTTTTTGATCGCCCTGTTCAAAGGAACTTTCGTACTGAGTCATTAGGTTAGCCCAATCCTCCCCCATGAATTTACTCATCTTGAATCAACAATTACAAGAGGTTAAGGTTAATAATCAAAAAACAAATACTCAAATAACATAAAGAAAAAGGAAAAAAGACATACACCAGGATCATAAATAACGTCCAAGGAAACCAGTTCACAGTTCGTGTCTAAACTCGAGTGCCAGGAAAACGGGGGAGGGTGTTTAACCACCCAAAAAGGATCAAGCAACAATAAAAAGCACTCCCATGAGTGTAGACAGGTAGGCTGCACACCCCATACAGTGCATGAAAAAAACCAGAGAGAACCCCCTATCGGGGCTTTAAAACAGCCAATGGAGTACAATGAATGGTTACAAAATTTGAATTTTATTGGTACAAAAAATATATAAATAACGATAAAAGGAAAAATTCATAAAGATAAATACTGACTGTTAGAGTCAGGACACGAACTGAGTGTGGCATACATATACAGCAGACAGCAATTTGCAGTGAAAACCAATGTATGACACAATGTATACGAGGGCAGCCTATATTTCCCCAATTATAAGCGTTTTGAATAACAATAAATGCCTCTAATGAAGACAATAGGCCATACAATGTATGTGGGACAATAATAATTATGTATAATCCTGACGCGTTTCGACCCTTCCCGGGTCTTCTTCAGAGGATGGCTGTCCGCACTAAAAGAAAGGGGGTAACATATATCACATATCAAACATAACATCCAATTTCCGCAGTGCCAAAACCATACAGGCATGCCCTATAATGCGACTGAATAAATTGTATAGTTACCTATCACAGAGATTGTGACACTACAGTGTCATTCTTGGCATTACCAAAACGTTTAAGATGAATACACTTGTTTCTTCACTCCTCCGTCTCCCCCGTATCGGACCAGTTCCCACCGGGGACGAGTGACGGACCAGATGAGCCTTACGAGGGGTCACGCTTACCAGCCTCCCATGTGTGGGAGAGGGAGGGAAGGGAGGGGGCAGGACGGGCAGTCCAGAACCGCACCCAGATAGGGTTCACGTTAATACTACAAATCAAAAATGGAAAATGTAGGAGGGTCAGTTGGTTCATACCATATAGTTGGAAAGTTTCCCAACCATGGAATTCAATATGCTTACTGTATTATGAGTCCATGGATCTGCAGGAGGGCATTGCTAGAAAGTGAAGGAGATGGAGGAAAAAGGGGGGGGGAAGGAAGGAAAGGAGGGGGAGGGAAAAGGGAGAGGGGGGGGGGGAAGGGGGGGCATGGGAAAAAGAGGAACGGAAAGAAAGGGAAGGGAAAGGCATGTGAGGAAAAAGGTGAGAAGAATAAAGAAAAGAGTGAATGAGAGAAGTGTGAATGAAGTGCAATAAGACTGGAAAATAGCCAATGCCCTGCTGGCAATAATTCACCATGCGACCTCAAAATGTGCCAAAAAGTTGATAGGGTAAAAGCACCAACGAACCATAGGGATGGGACGAGTGAGCGAGGGGAGAGAGAGACAAAACGAGACTGCAGTGTAGGGTCGGGGGAGGGGGGAGGTGGGAAAACAACAAACAGAAAAGAGGGGGGGGGGAAAGGGGGGGGGGGGGAGGGTGGGGGGGGGGAGAGGGGGGGAGGGGATATTGGACCATATGGAGGTGCACGACAAGGAAGTGACAAGTGACTGGAAAATTGTGAAGGATGATGAGGGAAGAAGTAAAGGTGTGGACAGAAAAGGAGGGGAGAGAGACACAGCGTGGAAGTGAGTGTGGGATACTGGGTGATAGTGTATGGGATGGATGGAGGAGTGCAGCGGTGAATGGAATAGGATGACAGGTGATGAAACACACACACAAGTGAACGTGGCCAAACACTAAAAATCAACAACCCAGTGACAAGTGCAGGGGTGGTGGTGGGGCTAATTACCCGGTCAAGCTGAACTGAATAACAAAGTGGATGCCTTCATTATTCTGCAAGAATTAGATTAAGGATAAGAGATCATGACAAAATCATAAATGATTTCAAAAAAGAAAAGAAAAAGCAAAAAACGAATTGCTGAGCAGCTTGTATGAACACATAACCGTCATTCCAAGTACACTTACCACTTAGATGACTAGATTAGCACCGTGCCTGGCGTCTCTGCATTGAAGAGAGTCCAATACAGTGCCTCTAAGGTTTCCTCTATTTATGAGGAGTGTTAAATGACTGACTCCCGTCAGGTGCTGGTGTGTGTCCGCCCACCCCCCAGCCCGCCCCCCGCCTCTCACCAACAATGGGGGGGGGGGAGGTGAGCAACACAGCTGTGCGCTCAACGTGACCCCCCCGGCGTTCCGGAGAGGATTGCTCCTCCGGGCATCCCCGTAACTTCCGTCGCAACCGCGCAAGCGCCGCTACGTCACGCGCACTGAGGCGCGCGCGCGTGAGCACGGCATCCGGAAGGAATCCGGGACGCCGCTGGCAGGGCAAGAGATGCCCACCAATAGTGCTGCCACCTAGTGGGCATATTATGGAGACGCGGGCCCAAGCATCTCCTCTCTCACCCTGCCAGGAAGGCACATAGGTACACACCGCCCCCAGAAAGGAAGGACAGACACTGAAGGGGAGATGACAGTGAACGTCATGCCATGCAGTTATAGCTACAATTTCTGCAAGGATCTCTGGTGTAAAAGCAATATTGATATTAATTTTTACAGTCCGCATCACTTGTTCACCGGGCACTACATGCATGATCCATGCAGAGCGGATTAACTACATGCTGACCGTACCATAGCATATACATTGTTCATTACATATCAGCATAAGTTTAAACAAGGTTAAGCACTTAAAATGGCATCGTCCGCTTGCAAATACATATTTACCTCACATGTAGAAAAAATAAATGAATAGATAAGTTTGCATAACATTGTATGTTATTATGTAAAGAACTTAGAACTGTATTTCTGGGACTGGATTTTCCTCAAAAAGAAAGAGCGTTTAAACATGTGTGGTCCGTTGACTTTTGATGCTATGACCTATGACAACCATATACACATCATACATCTATTTATGATGGGGAAAAGAGTGGTGACGTGGGTGACTACACATGGGGAAAACCAGGCAGTGTATGCAAGATTGGGAGCATTGAATGAGTGAAATAGTGGTGGGGACTTCACTTGGGTCAACATAGGAAAAGAGCAAGAAAAAGAAAAAGAAAAAGAAAAGAAAGAGAAAAAGAAAAACAGGAAAACGCGGGGGGGGGGAGAAAAGTAGGGAGAAAAGTGGGGAAAAAAAAAAAAAAAAGGGAGAAAGGGGAAGGGAGAAGGGAAAAGAGGGAGGGGGAAGGGAAGGGGAAGGGGGAAGGGAAGGGGAAGGGGGAGGGGGGGGAAAAAGAGGGGGGGGAAGGAGGGGAAGGGGGAAAAAAGGGTGATAGAATGTGTAGATCCAAGCGGTAATGTAGAATAGAAATAGGAGATAAGACACTGCAGTCTCGTTTTGTCTCTCTCTCCCCTCGCTCACTCGTCCCATCCCTATGGTTCGTTGGTGCTTTTACCCTATCAACTTTTTGGCACATTTTGAGGTCGCATGGTGAATTATTGCCAGCAGGGCATTGGCTATTTTCCAGTCTTATCTTCATTCACACTTCTCTCATTCACTCTTTTCTTTATTCTTCTCACCTTTTTCCTCACATGCCTTTCCCTTCCCTTTCTTTCCGTTCCTCTTTTTCCCATGCCCCCCTTCCCCCCCCCCCCCTCTCCCTTTTCCCTCCCCCTCCTTTCCTTCCTTCCCCCCCCCCTTTTTCCTCCATCTCCTTCACTTTCTAGCAATGCCCTCCTGCAGATCCATGGACTCATAATACAGTAAGCATATTGAATTCCATGGTTGGGAAACTTTCCAACTATATGGTATGAACCAACTGACCCTCCTACATTTTCCATTTTTGATTTGTAGTATTAACGTGAACCCTATCTGGGTGCGGTTCTGGACTGCCCGTCCTGCCCCCTCCCTTCCCTCCCTCTCCCACACATGGGAGGCTGGTAAGCGTGACCCCTCGTAAGGCTCATCTGGTCCGTCACTCGTCCCCGGTGGGAACTGGTCCGATACGGGGGAGACGGAGGAGTGAAGAAACAAGTGTATTCATCTTAAACGTTTTGGTAATGCCAAGAATGACACTGTAGTGTCACAATCTCTGTGATAGGTAACTATACAATTTATTCAGTCGCATTATAGGGCATGCCTGTATGGTTTTTGGCACTGCGGAAATTGGATGTTATGTTTGATATGTGATATATGTTACCCCCTTTCTTTTAGTGCGGACAGCCATCCTCTGAAGAAGACCCGGGAAGGGTCGAAACGCGTCAGGATTATACATAATTATTATTGTCCCACATACATTGTATGGCCTATTGTCTTCATTAGAGGCATTTATTGTTATTCAAAACGCTTATAATTGGGGAAATATAGGCTGCCCTCGTATACATTGTGTCATACATTGGTTTTCACTGCAAATTGCTGTCTGCTGTATATGTATGCCACACTCAGTTCGTGTCCTGACTCTAACAGTCAGTATTTATCTTTATGAATTTTTCCTTTTATCGTTATTTATATATTTTTTGTACCAATAAAATTCAAATTTTGTAACCATTCATTGTACTCCATTGGCTGTTTTAAAGCCCCGATAGGGGGTTCTCTCTGGTTTTTTGAGTATAATATCTCATAGGTGATTTCATGGCATGCTATTCATTATGACAGATGAATTTGATTGACTGGCGACTTAATACTTAGACACTTTTTAAAGGGTAACTCCACTTTCGTGGGGGAAAAAAATAGCAAATAAAGAAAAAATAAGAATAGTGTATACAATTTACAATTGCGATACAAGATCTGCAGCTGCTGTAATTTTCTAGAAATGCAATATGGCCACCTGGAGTTGTTCTGTACACAGAGTGTGTACTGACCACTCCCCAGGAACATTTCCTGCTTGTGTGATTGGCTCGCCAATTTTCCCAGAAGTCTGCCTAAGATACAAGTCAGATTTCAGGCCTCCCCTGCAAGAAAAATGTAATTTGTGGAGAGATACTCCCAATAGGAACACGCCTAAAGGGATGCAGGCCCTGCCACTTTCCTCATTAGTGCCCTGCAGCTGCCACAGCTGACTGATAATTATGAAACCGCTCCCATTAGACCCACTCAGTACAGAGGAACAAACAGGGATTTCTTCAGAATAAGACCCCTTTCACACTGGAGGCATTTTTCAGGCGCTTTTGGGCTAAAAATAGCGCCTGTAAAGCCTCTGAAAAATGCCTCCCCTGCAGCCCCAGTGTGAGAGCCCGAGTGCTTTCACACCAGAGAGGTGCACTGGCAGGACGTTAGAAAAAGTCCTGCAAGCAGCATCTTTGGGGCGGTGCGGGAGTGCTGTATACACCTCTTGCAAACCGCCCCTGCACATTGGAATGAATGGGCACCGCTCCCGAAGGGCCTGCAAAGCGTTATGTTAGCGGCGCTACACAGGTGGTATTGACTCTTTTTCGGGCACTAGCAGAGATTAAAAGTGCCCCGTTAGTGGCCGGAAAGCGCCACTAAAACGCCGGTAAAGCGCCGCTAAAACTAGCAATGCTTTAGCGCTAACAAAGTTTGTTATGATCTTTGCAATGTACTTCGATCACCCAGAGGAGAATGTCTTTTTCTCAACAAAAGTGGAGTTACGCTTTAATCTTTTCTTATATCGCCATGTTTATACTGAGAAATATTTATATTTCCTTTTGTGGGTCCTTTCCAACAAGATCATGATTTGTTATATGTGAGCCACCGGCGCAGCAAAAAAAAAAAAAAAAAAAAAAAAAAAAAAATTATATATACCGTATATATTATTGATAAAAATAATCAATTTTACCTAACTAATGTGAAAAATTATTTCGTTTGCTGCAGTCAAAAAAAACATGCCACCGATTAGTGAAAAGAAAAATAACAACGAAGTGTTGACTGCGTTATCCCCTGCTTTGTATTCCTAAATACACCACTTATATTATACCATTAAATAAAAATTTATTGAAAAATTAAGATAAAAATAAAGATATTGGTGCTTAAATCTCATACATACAATTAGGTAATATGCCAAATTATTCAATCAATATGAAAAGTGAATCAATCAAAACAATAAAAAATGCAGTAATTAGTGAATAATAAATCAATCAATAAGTGTCCAGTGTTGTTGCTGGTTTTGGATGTGCCAGATAAACTCAATCTCAATGAAATTTCTCCTCTGTGATTACGCCATTCCTGTGCACTTTAGTTTCAAATCTGTGTGTCCCAATGACTAATCCACCAATTCAGTGACCACACCACCACCATATGGATTGGCCACTCACCAGATATCGGTGAAAACACCCCTTTGGTTCATTAAAAGGGATAACCACTCCACTTAAGGATATTGATCTAGACTGTTCCCAATGAAATAGGTACAAGAGGTATCCATCCTCATAAAAAATAAACAGTAATCATTGCGCAGTATGTATTTACCATTTATTTCTAAAAGGTTAAACGAGAGACTCAAAACTCATTTCCATGTGCCCATATGTCAGCCCCAAACTTTTCCAGCTTTTTAAATGGGTATAAGTATCGACGTGTGTCCCTGCGTAGCTCCTATGCCGGCGTGCGTCTCAAGCCTCGCTATCGCCCGATAGGAAGTGGTGTAGTGTTTTTCCCAGCAGCCTCTACGCGTTTCGCAAATACAATTGCGTCATCAGGAAGCAGGCTTTTCCTAATCAAGGTGGTCAAAAAAACAAATGTTTGATCTAGGCGGAGAATTTCATATTCGTATAATAGCCCGACATGTTTCGCCTAATAGCTTCATCAGGGAATATACGAATCAATCAGCAAATGGGTAAACTGTACAAAGATACAAAAAGAAATAATATAAGTACAGAATATTACAGAAATACATTAACAGTATTAAACAAATAATGTGCACACAGTGGTGTAGCGTGGGTTGTCAGCACCCGGGGCAAGCAAGTAATTTGTGCCCCCCAACCTGCGGACTTTTAGCACTCCCCGAGTCTCTTCCAACAATACAATAGTACTCACCTACCCGATTCCTTTTCTGACCATTACACACTACACTGACCACTATACTATACTTTCCACTATACTGAGAACTACACTGACCACTATACTGTCCACTATACTATACTGACCCCTACACTGAGAACTATACTAACCACTATACTGAGAACTATACTGTCCACTACACTGAGAACTATACTAACCACTATACTGAGAACTATACCGTACACTACACTGACCACTATACTGTCCACTATACTATCCACTACACTAACCACTATACTATACTGTCCACTATACTAACCACTATACTGTCCACTACACTACACTGACCACCATACTACACTACACTGACCACCATACTACAGTACACTGACCACCATACTACACTGACCACTTTACTACACTATACTGTCCTGCCTACAGTCTCTTCCCCCCCCCCCTGGGGCCAGTACCACAATTCTCAGGAGGGGGTCTCACTCACCTTCTTGTCCTGGCCTGCATCGGTCCGGAGATAGGAGGAGAAGACAGCAGTGGCTCACATTTTTGCTTCTCTCCCCCGCGCTCTAGCTGCCATGTTCAGTGTCCGGCCAGCGCAATGTGATTGGGTGTATGGGGGTCATGTGCGGAGGCGGGACTTCAGGAGCGATCGCGGACAGACCAGCCCTACGCCTCACGTGACCCCCGTATGGCCAATCACAGGGCGCCGGACACTGAACATGGTGGCCGGAGCGCGGGGGACACAGGAACTTAAAATTAGGAGGAGGCAGCCAGTAGTGACACAAACTGGCGCCCCCTAAATGTCGCGCCCGGGGCCATGGCACCCCCTGCCACCCCCACGCTACGCCACTGTGTACACATAAATTCCAAAGACCTGCCCCAATGGGAGGAGAGCTCACCATGTTAGGATTCCCGAGAAAGACTACCGCCACCTTGATTATGAAAAGTCTAATACTCTGAAACAAATTAGCTCTGTTATACCTTTTAACGCTATTCTCACTAAAATTACTTACCTTTTTTTAATATTTGGTTTACATTTTTATCTGTAAGCACTGTGAAAGTCCCCTTTCTCCCTCCCATTCTTTCATATTTGACTTCTTGGGATGAGGTGCTAACCAGTTGGGTGTTCTACCATTAGCCAGACATATTCAATATAAATGATGAGAGTAGTTAATGAATATTTATTAGATACAAACATGTATGAATCGCCTGAATGGAGGAATTGTCCTTCTGATTAAGTGTTGGGGTTTTGCAAACATGAAAATAGTCCCATTTAGTCCAGATGTTTTGTTCCCTTGATAGTCCAGGTAGACCTATGATATGTCTTCACAATAAACATTTATGATACCTGGAAGTTAGTCGGTTTGTCTCTGGTTGAGGCTTCGTGAATACATTGTATGGGACTCTGTTCTGTACACAACAGACTCATTCATTCACTTTCTGCCTGTTGGGACTGTTTATCCAAAACTTTCTTTCTCTTGGGAACAATTTTGTCTTGAGTATTTTTAACTGGGTGTATATTTATATGATTGATAGATTTTATGTATCAATACCATGATATAACGAGAGTAACAGAAGTAAGACTTGGGGTGTACTTTGGCCCCTTCCAGTCCCCGATAGACCCTGGAAAATGATATTGATGGATTTCTTTGTAGAACTACCACCATATTAATGGTGCTCAGCCATCTTTGTCGTAGTGGACCCGTTTTCTAAGATGGCTCACTTTGTTACCATGAAAGGGGTACCCTCTGCAATAGAGACGGCCCGAGTGTTTATAAAGGGAGGCTCCATGGTGTTTTTGGAAACATTGTCTCTGATCGAGGAGTTCAATTTATTGCAAAGTTCTGAAGAGCTCTCTGTCAAACACTAAAGATAGAGCTTTAGTTTTCCTATGCATACCACCCTCAGGCTAACGGTCAGATGGAGAGAACTTATCAGACCCTGGAAGAGTATCTCAGTTGTTTCACTTCTTTTTCTCAGGATGATTGGGTGTCATTCTTACCGTTGGCTGAATTTGCATACAATAACTGAAAACACTCTGCTACAAAGCAATCACATTTCTTTGCCAACTATGGGTTTCACCCTTTATTTCTGTCCAATGCTGTTTCTGAGTCTTCAGTTCTAGATGTGCAGGTCCCCCTTGAATTCTTTCAACATAACAGAATCTTATGGGAGACTACCTCTAACACATAGGTGGACAACAAGAGATTCTTTGATAAGAATAAGACACCTTGATTCTGAAACCAGGTGAGCAAGTCTGGCTGTCCACAACCAATCTAAAGTTAGCTTGTCCTATGAAGAAGCTTGGTCCCAAATTGGTGGGACATTTTCCGGTAAAAAGGATGATTAGTGATGTATCCTATGAACTTACATTGCCGAACGGAAAATTCATCCTGTGTTCCATGTGTCTCTGCTGAAACCCACAGTTTCCAATCTCTTTCCAGAGCAGAATTCAGGTCCTCCTGAAGCAGTGGTCATTATTAATGGTAAAGAGGAATATGAGGTAGAGGCTGCGACAGGAGGGCCCGTGGAACCAAGAATTCCTTGGAAAAGTTGGGAAACCCATGTTTCAGGTCCCCATTAAGTCACCCTGTGTCATCCTGGCACAGGGTGACTGAGAAAATATATCTTGGATTACTTAAAATGGGACAGTAATATTTATCCACAATATCTCCCAGGATATAGGTAAAGACTAATTATAAAAAATGTGTAGCGCTAAAAAACCTTGTAAAAAGTGTGTTAAATATACTCATTAAAGTGTAAGTAACATCAGGTGTGAAATAAGCTCAAAAATAAATGTTAGATCCACAATCTAAATTTGGATAATAATGGTGCGAAGAATATCTCAAATTGCAGATTAAACCCAATCTGAGTTATATAAACAAGACACAATGTTGTATAAACCAAAATATAAACATAAATAAATTGTATACATATTCAGTGACAAAAACTTATGCAAACAATGGTGAGAAAAATGACAGTGAAAAAAATATTTAAATATTTTCCCTTAAGGTTTGTCCATTTGGTGGTTGCTTTCTCACTCTACTGGCTCCTTTTGGAATTTTGGCGTGGGATGAATGTCTGCTCCATTGTATATTTGATTATTTTTCCATCTATGAACTTTATAATTTTTTCCTAATATTCAAACCTTAAGGGAAAATATTTAAATCATTTGATAGACTTTTCTGCTGAGGAAGAACAACCTGATGAGCCTCCAGCAGAAGAGCTGGTATTAGGGCCAAACTTCACTGTGCTCTTCCCAGCACCAACAGCAGTATCTGTGGAGTTCCAAAGAACTTCCCCAGCTGAAGCGCTGGTCACCGGACAGAGGGTCCAAGACCTCTGCCCCACATCTGTAGCAGTTCCAGAGGCTCAGGGTGAGAAGGTGGCAATAATTTCCCAGCAGCAGATACAGGGGGAGAAGGAAGAGGTGGTGTTCGTTGTCCCTCCTTACCAGTTGGCCAGGGTGGAGAAAGCGGTCTTTCCTCCCCAGCAAAGATCCATGCACCTAGAAGACAGTACGATAGACATGTTGTCCCAGCAGCCAGATGAGGGAACGGAAAAGGAAGCAGCCGGCTCACCCCCCCAACAGCAGCTACACAGTTTGGGAGTAGAGGAATCCAGCCTCCTACCCCAACAGTTAGCCGAAGCGAATGATGCGGAGTCCCCAACAGAAGTGCTGGCAACAGGGCAGAGTGCTATCAAACTCTGCCCAGCACCGGCAACAACTACAGAGTTCCAGGGAGCTGGGGCAGTCGGCCTCCCTCCCCAACAGTTAGCCGGAGCAGATGGTGTGGGGTTTCCAGCAGAAGGGCTGGCAACAGGGCAGAGTGCTGCTGGCCTCTGTCCTCAACTAACAGAGGATGGCTTTCCTGTAAAGGTGGATGGGACTTCAGTCTCCACCTGTATACCCCAGGGATGCTGGGAAGTCAACCCAGATGCCCAACAGCATGACAGACTGAGCCCAGCCACCCTGTCTTCTCTCCTGCAGCTAAAGGGACTCCAGGGGGAAGGACCAGTCCGCACTTCCCCCCAGCAGCGGGTATGTTCTATGAGAGAGGCAGAGGTTGGCTGGGTGAGTAATGCTCTGTTTGGAACAATTTGTTTGGGGTACTGTGTGGGTACAGGCATTAGAGGACTGGAACTATGGACAAACTGCTGAGTCAACCCGTCTGGGGTCTCCTCCTGTGTTAGTCTTCTGCCGAAAGGGGAGAGATGTGACGGGAGGGCCCGTGAAACCAAGAATCCCTTGGAAAGGTTGGGAAACCCATGTTTCAGTTCCCCATACACCTCTTATGTCTAAGTCATCGAGAAAATTACTTAAAATGGGACAGTAATATTTATCCACAATATCTCCCAGTATATATGTAAAGACTATTCTTGCTTTGATTCTGAACTCAACATGTTAGTTGAGAGAGCTGATCACATTGGCCTATGTACAAAGTAGGAGACAGGCCGACTCCTGCTGGAGCTCCTGCTATTGTGAGAAGGTGTCCTGTGTTTATACTTATGATAATGTATAATCTACTGTGTGAAGCTCGGTGACAACAAGTCTGATCTGTAGTGAAATCCTGATTAATCATAACAATGCTCAGGAGGGCACGGAGTCACGTCGGCTGCTTTGAAGGATTCGTTAATTGGCTCATGTTGATTGGGTTTCTGGTTGCAGGTGTGTTGTTACAGTAATATGAGCAAGAGGGGCGACCTCCTCTTCTACTGTATATAAGACTTGTATTTTGGTTCTAATAAACAGTCCATGTTCAGCAACTAAACAAGTATTGTCTTGTTTTGTGCCTGTGAGCTGTTGGAATATCTGATATCTCTATTCAGACTGGGAGGAAGTGGTATATGACAAAAGCACTCAAGCAGAGTGTGGGACATTTCGTTACAGAGGCCCTTTTAGATTGTAGGAGAAGGGGGAATCGGCTCCAATATCTGACCAAATGGAAAAGCTACAGGCCTGAAGAAAACTTGTGGGAACCAGAGTTGAATGTTCACTCCAAAGAACTAACTCAGGCTTTCCGCTATAGGTACCCTGAAAAATGTACCCAGTTGGGCATTCAGAGGCTGCCCGTAAGGGGGACGGTCTCAGGAAAGACAAAATATGCCCAGGCACATAGTTATGCACAGACAGAGAATTCCTGTTAGCCAAATCCATCAGGAAAGACAAGATGTGCCTAGGCACATGGTTATGCTCAGACAGAGAATTCCTGTTAGCCTAACCCATGCTCATGCGCATGTGCACACATGGCAGCGTGCACTCCCGCCACTAGAGTGCCACCCTGTGGGCTATTTAATTACCTCTGCTGCACTAGGATCTTGCCTTATGGTCTACAGTGTTCTGCTACCTGCTCCTTGTGTTTGATCTCCTGTTGCCATTCTGATCGGTCTGACCACGCTTATACTCTGCCTGAACTGACCCCTGGCTTGCTCTTTGACCACGTCCCTGCCTGATCCCTCTGTCTATTTACCATTGCCAACTCCAGCCTGAACCTGACTACACTGCTGCTTTGTTCCTGACGTGCCTGCTAGTGACCAACCTGGTTTGCCTGACCCTGCTCTGTGTCCAGTCTGTGTGGCCATTCTGATTCCTACTGTTTGCCACCTGCCAGCTTGCCAAGTACGTGCTGTCTGCCACCTGCCAGCCTGCCAAGTACGTGCTGTCTGCCACCTGCTAGCCTGCCAAGTACCTGCTGTCTGCCACCTGCCAGCCTGCCAAGTACCTGCTGCCTGCCACACGCAAGCCTGCCAAGTACCCGCTGTCTGCCATCTGCCAGCTTGCCAAGTACCTGCTGTCTGCCACCTGCCAAGTATTAGGAACAAATAAAAGGATAAGTACAGCGCTGCGCTAGACCAAAGAGAACACTAGGATAGCAGCTAACACACCTATAGACTCAAAAAATAACAACAAAAATAAAAGTGTAGCGCTATATACTAAACAGACGTATACATCAAAAATCCAAACCCATAAGTGCATACACACAGTAAATAAAATTTTATCAAACCATGTATGACCATAAATATGGATTGCACGATATAGTTATACTGTGTTAGTCAGTAAAACAATTAGGTGAAACAATGAATAATACACCTTATTGGCAAATATAACAGTAAGGGGTAGTGGCGCTACCCAAGTTGGGGTACCTAATTGAATTAATCAATCCGTGCTCGTGTGTACAGAGCAAGGAGAACCACTCAGCCAAAACTGCAAATGTTTATGACAGTGAATGTGCACCCGCCTTTGACGGCTTCTTAGCTGAAACATGTTGGGTGGACCCCTCACGATTGCCGCTATATGATGTTTGAGCTGTTTATGATCTTCTAATATGTGAGTTTGTTTGTAATTATTTTAAAAAACCAGTGTTTAAACGTTATCACGCTATGTGAGTTTTCTTGCTCCTCGCATGGCATATGAATTACTCATTTGGCCTATGTCAGATTGCCTATGGATGTGGAAGCCGTGCTGTTACCCCCCTATCTACTGTATGCTGATGACATCTGACAAGACACATTGCTCAGACCTGTTGGTCATTAAGCCTTTTTGACTTGTATGGCGTATGTCATTTCAAGTCATTAAGTTCCGGTAAGCCTCTTCATGTTCCCGGTGATGGCCCCGGCACCGATCTAGATCCTCTGTTCACTTGTGGTTCCCTCACTGTCTACTTACCTGCCAGATTTGGTGAAATTATCCACTTGTGAACCTGGGAGTTATATTTCCACCATTTTTTATGTGCTACCTCCATAGACTTTTGGTGGTGGTTTTCTTTCACAAATTTTCTACAATTTCATATTATGGACTGTTATGTTTCAGGATTTTCTTTACAATATTTTAGGTGTTAGGTTTATGGAACCGTCACGGTTTTCTTAATATTAGTCACTGTTATATTTGCCAATAAGGTGTATTATTCATTGTTTCACCTAATTGTTTTACTGACTAACACAGTATAACTATATCGTGCAATCCATATTTATGGTCATACATGGGTTGATAAAATGTTATTTACTGTGTGTATGCACTTATGGGTTTGGATTTTTGATGTATACGTCTGTTTAGTATATAGCGCTACACTTTTATTTTTGTTGCCACCTGCCAAGTATCTCTGCCACCTGCCAAGTCCCTGTTGTCTGCCACCTGCCAGCCTGCCAAGTACCTGCTGTCTGCCACCTGCCAAGTACCTACTTTCTGCCACCTGCCAGCTTGCCAAGTACCTGCTGTCTGCCACCTGCCAAGTACCTCTGCCACCTGCCAAGTCCTTACTGTCTGCCACCTGCCAGCCTGCCAAGTACCTATTGTCTGCCACCTGCCAGCTTGCCAAGTACCTGCTGTCTACCACCTGCCAAGTCCCTGCTGTCTGCCACCTGCCAGCTTGCAAAGTACCTGTCTGCCACCTGCCAAGTACCTGCTGTCTGCCATCTGCCAGCCCACCTAGTGCCTGATGCCTGGGACTTGCCAGCCCGCCAAGTGCTTGCTGACTGTCTACCAGTCTGCTGTGCCTGCTGCCCTGCGTCACGATCCAGCCTGCATCCAAGTGCGCACAGACCTCTCATCTGCAGCCATCATCACCTGAACTGCCATGCTCTTGTGCCACTCCAGGCTCTTGTGCCTCGCATTACTTTACCAGGGGTACCGAGCTGGAGGTGTAAGAGATCGTCTTCCTCTACACATCAGGCTCCATCACCAGGTATGTGACTGGTAGGAAGCTGTCCATGTTTAAACCACCAGGACCCCCTACCACCTGTTCCTCTGCTCACTGGCACTCTGCCTTTGTTTTTAGCTTTACATGTGTAGCTTGGCTTAATGACCAGTCTTGGGGAATGCTTTTTTGCTGCTTTATTGTAGAACTTGAACATGGATAGGAGTATGATAACCATGGGATACTCCAATAACCTTTAGTAACAATTTGAGGACACTAAGCTTTCTTCTTTAGAATTGTGAGACAAGTTCTTGCATAAGTAGATGATGGACTAAGCTTTGTAGTAGCAATAGACTAAGCACTTTAGGACACCAGACGCAATTCTCCCTTTGAACACAGCTGACTCTATAGCACCGGGGAGGCGCATGCAACAGCACACAGTCTCTAGGATCTCTCACACTGGTCTGTACTCAATAATGTTCTCAGATAATGGGTGGATTTCCTTCAATATCTCCCAGTCCTTTCTCCCAGTAGTACCAGACTAGATCCTCAGACGAAAAGTCCCTCAGTCAGCTCCAGTGACTTTCTGGAGAATAGGCCCCCCAGCTAGCCCAGCTGGGACCACAATGAATTACATAGACATGGCATACATGCCTAGGGGGCAAACAGCCCCCCTAGGCTGTGATCTCCTTTTCAGGGACAAGACATCTCTGTCCCGGGTCTCAAAGTATTTATACACACTCCCAGCTACCATCTGGGCAACTCTCCCCAGAGATTGGGCAGGGCTGCATAAATATTTAGCTGCCGACTTGACTTTTCCTGGCCTCTATCTTCCAGAACATTTCTAGCCAGACAGGGGGAAACAGCCCCACAGCCAATGAAACACAGAACAGACCTAACTAATCACATGCAGCCACACTGATTACAGTGAGCCAAGAAGTAGATTTACCAAAGCTAGCATCCAATGAGAGCTCCAAACACAAGGTCTGAGAGTCCAGAGCTTGAGTTTGTTGGGGTGATTGAAGGACTATAAAGTGGCACAATCACGAGGATGTATCTGCTGGCTTCATCAAAAATCAGATCAGTGACCAGCAGAGATTCATTGGTAGTATTGGTTGCAGAGTTCAGGAAGAATGCTGGAATAGTCCTGGGTGGGGATAACTCCTCTTCCTCTCATCTGTTGCAGTCATCTTTGGTACAGCGAGCACGCCGACATCGGGGACTCATGAAATGACGATCGGATCGCTCACTTATCAGGTGAAAACTGGAGATATAACAAAGGAGGATACGGACATCATCGTCAATTCAACTGACCGATCATTCACCATGAGATCAGGTATTTACTAATAGGGGGAGGGGTGATAAATCCCTTTACACCCCGATACCATTTATTCCCAGTCTGGCCCCAGAAATAATCATCTCTGATGCCGCGTACACACGACCAGACTTTCCGGCAGAAAAGGTCAGACAGAATAATTTCATCGGATATTCCGATTGTGTGTGGGTTTCATCGGACCTTTTCTTTGGAAAATTCTGACGGACCTAGAAATAGAACATGTTTTAAATCTTTCCGATGGAATCAATTCCTGTCGGGAAAACCGATCGTCTGTATGCTATTCCGACGGACCAAAAACGACGCAAGGGCAGCTATTGGCTACTGGATATTTAACTTCCTTTTTCTAGTCCCGTCGTACGTGCTGTATGTCACCTCGTTCTAAACGATCGGACTGTGGTGTGATCGTGTGTACGCAAGTCTGTTTCAGCGGAACTCCGTCAGAAAAACCATCAGCGTTTATTCTGACAGACAAAACGGTCGTGTGTACGCAGCATAATGTCCTCATTGTCCTCTGTCTGTCATCTCCTCCATTGTCCCTTCCTCCTCCCATCCTTTATTGTGATAAGAAAAGCAACAACCTCTGATCACCAGGCAAGGTTCTGAGAGTTACATAGTTACTCTGGGTGGAAAAAAAGACACAAGTTCAACCAACACACAAACAAATAGAAAACCTTAATTTTGCCCCCGCCAGCTCTGCCCCTGACTCCACCCCCTTTGCCCTGCCCTTGTAACACATGTGACCTACTTGACTGTCCTACCTGACACATACACTGACCTACCTGACCCCTACACTGACCTACCTGACCATTAGATTGACCTACCTGACACATACACTGATCTACCTCACCTCTACACTGGCCTACCTGACACCTACACTGAACTACCTGACCCCTACACTGACCTACCTGACCATTACATTAACCTACTTGACCATTACACTGACCTACCTGACCCCTACACTGACCTACCTGACACACTGACCTACCTGACACATACACTGACTTACCTGACACCTACACTGACCTACCTGACCATTACATTGACCTACCTGACCCCTACACTGACCTACCTGACCATTACACTGACCTACCTGACACATACACTGACCTACCTGACACATACACTGACCTACCTGACCCCTTCACTGACCTACCTGACCCCTTCACTGACCTACTTGACACATATACCGACTTAGCTGACACACTGACCTACCTGACCATTGCATTGACTTACCTGACCCCTATGCTGACTTACCTGACCCCTACGCTGACTTACCTGACCCCTACGCTGACTTACCTGACCCCTACGCTGACTTACCTGACCCCTACACTGACCTACCTGACCCCTACACTGACCTACCTGACACTTACACTGACCTACCTGACACACTGACCTACCTGACACATACACTGATCTACCTGACCATTACATTGACCTACCTGACCCCTACACTGACCTACCTGACCCCTACACTGACTTACCTGACCCCTACACTGACCTACCTGACACTTACACTGACCTACCTGACACTTACACTGACCTACCTGACACTTACACTGACTTACCTGACACCTACACTGACTTACCTGACACCTACACTGACTTACCTGACACCTACACTGACCTACCTGACCCCTACACTGACCTACCTGACCCTTACACTGACCTACCTGACCCCTTCAGTGACCTACTTGACACATACACTGACCTAGCTGACACATACACTGACCTAGCTGACACATACACTGACCTACCTGACCCCTACACTGACCTCACTGACTTACCTGACCCCTACACTGACCTACCTGACACTTACATTGACCTACCTGACACCTACACTGACTTACCTGACACCTACACTGACTTACCTGACACCTACACTGACTTACCTGACACCTACACTGACTTACCTGGCACCTACACTGACTTACCTGACACCTACACTGACCTATCTGACCATTACATTGACCTACCTGACCCCTACACTGACCTACCTGACCCCTACACTGACCTACCTGACCCCTTCAGTGACCTACCTGACACCTACACTAAACTACCTGACACATATACTAACCTACCTGACACATATACTGACCTACCTGACCCCTACACTGACCCACCTGACCCCTACACTGACCCACCTGACCCCTACACTGACCTACCTGACCCCTACACTGACCTACCTGACCCCTACACTGACCTACCTGACCCCTTCAGTGACCTACCTGACACCTACACTAAACTACCTGACACATATACTAACCTACCTGACGCATATACTGACCTACCTGACCCCTACTCTGACCCACCTGACCCCTACACTGACCCACCTGACCCCTACACTGACCCACCTGACCCCTACACTGACTTACCTGACACCTACACTGACTTACCTGACACCTACACTGACTTACCTGACACCTACACTGACTTACCTGACACCTACACTGACCTACCTGACCCCTACACTGACCTACCTGACCCTTACACTGACCTACCTGACCCCTTCAGTGACCTACTTGACACATACACTGACCTAGCTGACACATACACTGACCTAGCTGACACATACACTGACCTACCTGACCCCTACACTGACCTCACTGACTTACCTGACCCCTACACTGACCTACCTGACACTTACATTGACCTACCTGACACCTACACTGACTTACCTGACACCTACACTGACTTACCTGACACCTACACTGACTTACCTGACACCTACACTGACTTACCTGGCACCTACACTGACTTACCTGACACCTACACTGACCTATCTGACCATTACATTGACCTACCTGACCCCTACACTGACCTACCTGACCCCTACACTGACCTACCTGACCCCTTCAGTGACCTACCTGACACCTACACTAAACTACCTGACACATATACTAACCTACCTGACACATATACTGACCTACCTGACCCCTACACTGACCCACCTGACCCCTACACTGACCCACCTGACCCCTACACTGACCTACCTGACCCCTACACTGACCTACCTGACCCCTACACTGACCTACCTGACCCCTTCAGTGACCTACCTGACACCTACACTAAACTACCTGACACATATACTAACCTACCTGACGCATATACTGACCTACCTGACCCCTACTCTGACCCACCTGACCCCTACACTGACCCACCTGACCCCTACACTGACCCACCTGACCCCTACACTGACTTACCTGACACCTACACTGACTTACCTGACACCTACACTGACTTACCTGACACCTACACTGACTTACCTGACACCTACACTGACCTACCTGACCCCTACACTGACCTACCTGACCCTTACACTGACCTACCTGACCCCTTCAGTGACCTACTTGACACATACACTGACCTAGCTGACACATACACTGACCTAGCTGACACATACACTGACCTACCTGACCCCTACACTGACCTCACTGACTTACCTGACCCCTACACTGACCTACCTGACACTTACATTGACCTACCTGACACCTACACTGACTTACCTGACACCTACACTGACTTACCTGGCACCTACACTGACTTACCTGACACCTACACTGACCTATCTGACCATTACATTGACCTACCTGACCCCTACACTGACCTACCTGACCCCTACACTGACCTACCTGACCCCTTCAGTGACCTACCTGACACCTACACTAAACTACCTGACACATATACTAACCTACCTGACACATATACTGACCTACCTGACCCCTACACTGACCCACCTGACCCCTACACTGACCCACCTGACCCCTACACTGACCTACCTGACCCCTACACTGACCTACCTGACCCCTACACTGACCTACCTGACCCCTTCAGTGACCTACCTGACACCTACACTAAACTACCTGACACATATACTAACCTACCTGACACATATACTGACCTACCTGACCCCTACTCTGACCCACCTGACCCCTACACTGACCCACCTGACCCCTACACTGACCCACCTGACCCCTACACTGACCCACCTGACCCCTAAACTGACCTACCTGACCCCTACACTGACCCACCTGACCCCTACACTGACCTACCTGACCCCTACACTGACCTACCTGACCCCTACACTGACCTAGCTGACACATACACTGACCTACCTGACACATACACTGACCTACCTGACCCCTACACTGACCTCACTGACTTACCTGACCCCTACACTGACCTACCTGACACCTACACTGACCTACCTGACCCCTACACTGACTTACCTGACACCTACACTGACTTACCTGACACCTACACTGACTTACCTGACACCTACACTGACTTACCTGACACCTACAGTGACCTATCTGACCATTACATTGACCTACCTGACCCCTACACTGACCTGCCTGACCCCTACACTGACCTGCCTGACCCCTTCAGTGACCTACCTGACCCCTACACTGACCTACCTGACCCATACACTGACCCACCTGACCCCTACACTGACCTACCTGACCCCTACACTGACCTACCTGACCCTTACACTGACCTACCTGACCCCTACACTGACCTACCTGACCCCTTCAGTGACCTACCTGACACCTACACTAAACTACCTGACACATATACTAACCTACCTGACACATATACTGACCTACCTGACCCCTACTCTGACCCACCTGACCCCTACACTGACCCACCTGACCCCTACACTGACCCACCTGACCCCTACACTGACCCACCTGACCCCTAAACTGACCTACCTGACCCCTACACTGACCCACCTGACCCCTACACTGACCTACCTGACCCCTACACTGACCTACCTGACCCCTACACTGACCTAGCTGACACATACACTGACCTACCTGACACATACACTGACCTACCTGACCCCTACACTGACCTCACTGACTTACCTGACCCCTACACTGACCTACCTGACACCTACACTGACCTACCTGACCCCTACACTGACTTACCTGACACCTACACTGACTTACCTGACACCTACACTGACTTACCTGACACCTACAGTGACCTATCTGACCATTACATTGACCTACCTGACCCCTACACTGACCTGCCTGACCCCTACACTGACCTGCCTGACCCCTTCAGTGACCTACCTGACCCCTACACTGACCTACCTGACCCATACACTGACCCACCTGACCCCTACACTGACCTACCTGACCCCTACACTGACCTACCTGACCATTACACTGACCTACCTGACCCCTACACTGACCCACCTGACCCCTACACTGACCTACCTGACCATTACACTGACCTACCTGACCCCTACACTGACCTACCTGACCCCTACACTGACCTACCTGACCCCTACACTGACCCACCTGACCCCTACACTGACCTACCTGACCATTACACTGACCTACCTGACCCATACACTGACCTACCTGACCCATACACTGACCTACCTGACCCCTACACTGACCTACCTGACCCCTACACTGACCTACCTGACCCCTACACTGACCTACCTGACCCCTACACTGACCTACCTGACCATTACACTGACCTACCTGACCATTACACTGACCTACCTGACCCATACACTGACCTACCTGACCCCTACACTGACCTACCTGACCCCTACACTGACCTACCTGACCCCTACACTGACCTACCTGACCCCTACACTGACCTACCTGACCCCTACACTGACCTACCTGACCCCTACACTGACCTACCTGACACACCTACCTGACCCCTACATTGACCTACCTGACCCCTACATTGACCTACCTGATCCCTACATTGACCTACCTGACCCCTACACTGACCTACCTGACCCCTACACTGACCTACCTGACCCCTACACTGACCTACCTGACCCCTACACTGACCTACGTGACTCCTACTTCCTGCACTATTCACACCCCCCCACACACACACACACACAGCTCGATGTAGATCAGAGAATCCATCCTCCTCCTTACCTCTCCATGGCTTCATTGTTTATCTCATCAGGATTCTCTGCAGCCTTGGGCGAGTAGTATTGTTTAGGAGTCCCTGCCAGCGCCATCCAGCCGATCCCTGGTGTCCCCCGCCGGGAGGTCAGCTAACAGCCGCTGCACCTCTCTCAATGCTCCCATCTCCCCCATCTCCTCCGCTATACTCACACAGACACAGGCCATAGCAGAGGGACAGGCTGGTGCAAAGGTGTCCTGGCGGAGGCGCTGTTACTGTGTGAGGAGATGTGACAGCGGGGCGCTCAGCCGGACACATCAACACTTCAACACTTACAGTAGACATTCATTTCTGTTATTTTGGAACACCTGATCACCTTGTCCCAGACTGTGAAATGCCTCGCTGTAGAATATGGAGAGTGAATGTCTCTCTATACTGCACAACAAGACTTTCCAATCATCCGGGGGACAAATAATTTGTTCCAATAACATCTTTCTGCAAAGTCATTCTAGCAAGTGAATCTGTTATTAAGGAGCCTAACATTAGCATATAAGCACCTAATATTGATGTCCGGCATTCAACGAGGAGATCGTTCTTCTCTGAATGCCTGTTTATGAAGCGGTGTAGATCGTTTCTCCTTTTGTGAAGTGAAGTGTGTACTGCTCAGTGCATGGACATTCCCCAAGGAGACCGCTCTCCTCATGTTCATAAAATCATTAGTCCCCCTACATAAAAAAAATATATATATACACATACATACACACACTAATATATATATATATATATATATATATATATATATATATATATATATATATATATATGTATGTATGTATGTATGTATGTGTATATCTATATATATATATATATATATATATATATATATATATATATATATATATATATATATATATATATATATATATATATATATATATATATATATATATATATATATATATATATATATATATATATACATACACACAGTATCTCACAAAAGTAAGTACACCCCTCAGTCACATTTTGTGTAAATTTTTTCTTCTATCTTTTCATGTGACAACACTGAAGAAATGACACTTGTCTACAATATAAAGTAGTGAGTGTACAGTATGTATAACAGTGTAAATTTGCTGTCCCCTCAAAATAACTCAACACACAGCCATTAATGTCTAAACCGCTGGCAACAAAAGTCAGAACACCCCTAAGGGAAAATGTTCAAATTGGGCCCAAAGTGTCAATATTTTGTGTGGCCTCCATTATTTTCCAGCCATGCTTTAAAGAGGAAGTAAACCTTCCTAAAAAAAAACAAAACAAAAAAATAAACCCTGCAAGACAAAGGCCTAATGAGCTAGTATGCATAGCATACTAGCTCATTATGTATTACTTACCTTAGATCGAAGCCCCCGCAGTGGTCCACGTCTCCCCCTCTGGGCCACCAACATGTCATCCCGGCGAGGCTGTGATTGGCCGCAGCTGCGATGACGTCACTCCTGCGAAGGTGCACAGGAGCCACCGGTAACGGCACAAAGACTGAAGCAAAGGCACATGCAGAGGACAGGGGATATCTCCTAAACCGTGCAGGTTTAGGAGGTATCCTGGGTAGCTACAGGTAATCCTTATTATAGGCTTACCTATAGCATAACGTTGTAAAAAAGGGTTTACAACCACTTTAACCCTCTTGGGCATGGAGGTCACCAGAGCTTCACAGGCTGTCACTGGAGTCCTCTTCCCCTCCCCCATGATGACATCACAGAGCTGGTGGATGTTAGAGACCTTGTCCTCCTCTACCTTCTGTTTGAGGATGTCCCACAGATGCTCAATAGGGTTTAGGTCAGGAGACATCACCTTTACGCTCAGCTTCTTTAGCAAGGCAGTGGTGGTCTTGGAGGTGTGTTTGGGGTGGTTATCATGTTGGAATACTACCTTGTGGCCCAGTCTCTGAAGGGAGGGGATCATGCACTGCTTCATTATGTCACAGTACATGTTGGCATTCATGGTTCCCTCAATGAACTGTAGCTCCCCAGTGCCACACTCCCACCACCATGCTTGACTGTAGACAAGACACACTTGTCTTTGTCCTCCTCACCCGGTTGCCTCCACACACGCTTGTCACCATCTGCACCAATTTGATGCAGTGTGCGGCGTATGGTCTGAGCACTGACAGGCTGACCCCCCACCCCTACAACCTCTGCAGCAATGCTGGCAGCACTCATATATCTATTTCCCAAAGACAACCTCTGGATATGACGCTGAGCACGTGACCTCAACTTCTTTGGTGGACCATGGCGAGGCCTGTTCTGAGGGGAACCTGTCCTGTTAAACCGCTGTATGGTCTTGGCCACCATGCTGCAGCTCAGTTTCAGGGTCTTGGCAATCTTCTTATAGCCTAGGCCATCTTTATGTAGAGCAACAATTCTTTTTTTCAGGACCTCAGAGAGTTCTTTGCCATGAGGTGCCATGTTGAACTTCCAGTGACCAGTATGAGAGAGTGAGAGCGATAACACCAAATTTAACACACCTGCTCCCCATTCACACCTGAGACCTTGTAACACTAACGAGTCACATGACACCGGGGAGGGAAAATGGCTAATTGGGCCCAATTTGGACATTTTCACTTAGGGGTGTACTGACTTTTGTTGCCAGCGGTTTAGACATTAATGGCTGTGTGTTGAGTTATTTTGAGGGGACAACAAATTTACACTGTTATACAAGCTGTACACTCACTACTTTACATTGTAGACAAGTGTCATTTCTTCAGTGTTGTCACATGAAAAGATAGAAGAAAAGATTTACACAAATGTCACTGAGGGGTGTACTTACTTTTGTTAGGGGAACATGGTTACTGTGTTGGGGGGTCTGACTGAGGAAGGAATAAGTCAATAATCTTCCTCCTTCCCTGGGGATTCTCTCTTCACCTCGGATCTGGTGAATCAGGGAGGTGAATTCTGACAGATCGCCAGTGAAGTGTTGAGATCGCAGCTTCATAAACTGGGCATGTTTGTGTCAGACAATGACATTCTCGATGTGTGGAGAAGATCAGCAGAGAACATGTTCTCCCCGATCATCTGTTTTATAAACTGTTAATGAACTGAGATCAGCGGCAATCCTCAGGATCGCCGCTGTTCAGTTTCATAAACGGACACCGTTGTCCCGTAGCCTCCCTGGCGGTTTTCCCGAGTGTGGCTCGGGGTTAAAATTCAGCACCATTAGCGGTAACCCCGAGCCACACTCGGGATTGCATCGCAGGATCCTGGTGCCTCCTTACTTACCTTGTCCCCGGGATCCTGCGATGTCCCCCGCAGTGTCCGCGGGCTGTGTCCTGTTCCGAAGCCTCTCTGTGCCAGGCTCCGTTCCCTGCGAGAGTCGCGACGCACGGGGGCGGAGCCTGGCGGCAAATTCAAAAAAATGTAAAAAGCATAACACATACAGTACTGTAATCTTACAGATTACAGTACTGTATGAAATTATTTCACATCCCATTTGTCCCCAGTGCTCTGGCCCATGCCCTGCATGCAGTTTTATATTATTTATACTGTTCTTTCTGCCTGAAAACTGGAGATTGTCCATAGCAACCAAAAAGTGTCCCTTTACATCAAAAATGGCTTTAGACCAGCTAGAAAACAGCGATAGTAAATTAGAACACTTGCAGAATTGAGCGATAGTGAATCGTGTGGAAATTTATTTTTTTACTATTTTTTTTTATTTTTTTTAATTACCGGTATTATTTTTTTTTTATTATATTATAATTTATGTTTTTGTGTTTCAAACTTTATCATACCCGGGATATCTACTAGACTCTGGTTTGGACAGATTTAAGTGTGTTATTGTTAATAATTACAGACCTACAATATAAAACGCCAAATTTCCATGCAAAATAATTGTACCACTTTTAGCACCTAAAATCAGAAAGAATCATACCGCCAGGGAGGTTGATCATTAGTAAAACATACAATTATTTTATTATCAGTTGGATTCTCCTGATCATGTTGCTGTTTCCTTCCTAGGTGTGTCTAAAGCCATCCTGGACGCTGCAGGACAGAACGTGGTAAACGAGTGCACCCGGCTGGGTAAGAAGCCTCAGATTGTCATTGTCATACCTGGCAGCCATATTGGCAGTGGGATAAATATCCTGTTCTGGGGATGTCACCGTCTCCTACAGAGCATGAAACTCAATGATTGTAGATCACTGCGGCCTCCATTATCTTCCAATATTCTGAGGATAATATCTGCCTCTAATGCCCCATACAGTGGGGACAGAAAGTATTCAGACCCCCTTAAATTTTTCACTCTTTGTTATATTGCAGCCATTTGCTAAAATCATTTAAGTTCATTTTTTTCCTCATTATTGTACACACAGCACCCCATATTGTACACACAGCACCCCATATTGTACACACAGCCCCCCATATTGTACACACACAGCACCCCCATATTGTACACACAGCACCCCATATTGTACACACAGTCCCCCATATTGTACACACAGCACCCCATATTGTACACACAGCCCCCCATATTGTACACACAGCCCCCCATATTGTACACACAGCACCCCATATTGTACACACAGCCCCCCATATTGTACACACAGCCCCCCATATTGTACACACAGCCCCCCATATTGTACACACAGCCCCCCATATTGTACACACAGCACCCCATATTGTACACACAGCACCCCATATTGTACACACACAGCACCCCATATTGTACACACAGCACCCCATATTGTACACACAGCACCCCATATTGTACACACAGCACCCCATGTTATACACACAGCACCCCATATTGTATACACAGCACTCCATATTGTATACACAGCACCCCATATTGTATACACAGCACCCCATATTGTACACACAGCACTCCATATTGTATACACAGCACCCCATATTGTACACACAGCCCCCCATATTGTACACACAGCCCCCCATATTGTACACACAGCCCCCCATATTGTACACACACCCCCCATATTGTACACACAGCACCCCATATTGTACACACAGCACCCCATATTGTACACACACAGCACCCCATATTGTACACACAGCACCCCATATTGTACACACAGCCCCCCATATTGTACACACAGCACCCCATATTGTACACACAGCACCTCATATTGTACACACAGCACCCCATGTTATACACACAGCACCCCATATTGTACACACAGCACCCCATATTGTACACACAGCCCCCCATATTGTACACACAGCACCCCATATTATACACACAGCCCCCCATATTGTACACACAGCACTCCATATTGTATACACAGCACCCCATATTGTACACACAGCCCCCCATATTGTACACACAGCACCTCATATTGTACACACAGCCCCCCATATTGTACACACAGCCCCCCATATTGTACACACAGCACCCCATATTGTACACACAGCCCCCCATATTGTACACACAGCACTCCATATTGTACACACAGCACCCCATATTGTACACACAGCACTCCATATTGTATACACAGCACCCCATATTGTACACACAGCCCCCCATATTGTACACACAGCACCTCATATTGTACACACAGCACCCCATATTGTACACACAGCCCCCCATATTGTACACACAGCACCCCATATTGTACACACAGCACTCCATATTGTATACACAGCACCCCATATTGTACACACATCACCTCATATTGTACACACAGCCCCCCATATTGTACACACAGCACCTCATATTGTACACACAGCACCCCATATTGTACACACAGCCCCCCATATTGTACACACAGCACTCCATATTGTATACACAGCACCCCATATTGTACACACAGCCCCCCATATTGTACACACAGCACCCCATATTGTACACACAGCCCCCCATATTGTACACACAGCACCTCATATTGTACACACAGCACCCCATATTGTACACACAGCCCCCCATATTGTACACACAGCACCCCATATTGTACACACAGCCCCCCATATTGTACACACAGCCCCCCATATTGTACACACAGCCCCCCATATTGTACACACAGCCCCCCATATTGTACACACAGCACCCCATATTGTACACACACAGCACCCCATATTGTACACACAGCACCCCATATTGTACACACAGCACCCCATATTGTACACACAGCACCTCATATTGTACACACAGCACCCCATGTTATACACACAGCACCCCATATTGTACACACAGCACCCCATGTTATACACACAGCACCCCATATTGTACACACAGCACCCCATATTGTACACACAGCACTCCATATTGTACACACAGCACCCCATATTGTACACACAGCACTCCATATTGTACACACAGCACCCCATATTGTACACACAGCACTCCATATTGTATACACAGCACCCCATATTGTACACACAGCCCCCCATATTGTACACACAGCACCTCATATTGTACACACAGCCCCCCATATTGTACACACAGCCCCCCATATTGTACACACAGCACCCCATATTGTACACACAGCCCCCCATATTGTACACACAGCACCCCATATTGTACACACAGCCCCCCATATTGTACACACAGCCCCCCATATTGTACACACAGCCCCCCATATTGTACACACACCCCCCATATTGTACACACAGCACCCCATATTGTACACACAGCACCCCATATTGTACACACACAGCACCCCATATTGTACACACAGCACCCCATATTGTACACACAGCACCCCATATTGTACACACAGCCCCCCATATTGTACACACAGCACCCCATATTGTACACACAGCACCTCATATTGTACACACAGCACCCCATGTTATACACACAGCACCCCATATTGTACACACAGCACCCCATATTGTACACACAGCCCCCCATATTGTACACACAGCACCCCATATTATACACACAGCCCCCCATATTGTACACACAGCACTCCATATTGTATACACAGCACCCCATATTGTACACACAGCCCCCCATATTGTACACACAGCACCTCATATTGTACACACAGCCCCCCATATTGTACACACAGCCCCCCATATTGTACACACAGCACCCCATATTGTACACACAGCCCCCCATATTGTACACACAGCACTCCATATTGTACACACAGCACCCCATATTGTACACACAGCACTCCATATTGTATACACAGCACCCCATATTGTACACACAGCCCCCCATATTGTACACACAGCCCCCCATATTGTACACACAGCACCTCATATTGTACACACAGCCCCCCATATTGTACACACAGCCCCCCATATTGTACACACAGCACTCCATATTGTATACACAGCACCCCATATTGTACACACATCACCTCATATTGTACACACAGCCCCCCATATTGTACACACAGCACCTCATATTGTACACACAGCACCCCATATTGTACACACAGCCCCCCATATTGTACACACAGCACTCCATATTGTATACACAGCACCCCATATTGTACACACAGCCCCCCATATTGTACACACAGCACCCCATATTGTACACACAGCCCCCCATATTGTACACACAGCACCTCATATTGTACACACAGCACCCCATATTGTACACACAGCCCCCCATATTGTACACACAGCACTCCATATTGTATACACAGCACCCCATATTGTACACACAGCCCCCCATATTGTACACACAGCACCCCATATTGTACACACAGCACTCCATATTGTATACATAGCGCCCCATATTGTACACACAGCCCCCCATATTGTACACACAGCCCCCATATTGTACACACAGCACCTCATATTGTACACACAGCTCCCCATATTGTACACACAGCCCCCCATATTGTACACACAGCACCCCATATTGTACACACAGCACTCCATATTGTATACATAGCGCCCCATATTGTACACACAGCCCCCCATATTGTACACACAGCCCCCATATTGTGCACACAGCACCCCATATTGTACACACAGCACCCCATATTGTACACACAGCCCCCCATATTGTACACACAGCCCCCCATATTGTACACACAGCACCTCATATTATACACACAGCACCTCATATTGACAGAAAAACACAGAATTGTTGATATTTTTTTGCAGATTTATTAAAAAAGAAAAACTGAAATATCACATGGTCCTAAGTATTCAGACCCTTTGCTCAGTATTTAGTAGAAGCCCCTTTTTGATGAGTCTTTTTGGGAAAGATACAACAAGTTTTTCACACCTGGATTTGGAGATCCTCTGCCATTCCTCCTTGCAGATCCTCTCCAGTTCTGTCAGGGGGGATGGTAAACGTTGGTGGACGGCCATTTTTAGGTCTCTCCAGAGATGCTCAATTGGGTTTAAGTCAGGGCTCTGGCTGGGCCATTCAAGAACATTCACCGAGTTGTTGTGAAGCCACTCCTTCGTTATTTTAGCTGTGTGCTTAGGGTTATTGTCTTGTTGGAAGGTAAACCTTCGGCCCAGTCTGAGGTCCTGAGCACTCTGGAGAAGGTTTTCGTCCAGGATATCCCTGTACTTGGCCGCATTCATCTTTCCCTCGATTGCAACCAGTCATCCTGTCCCTGCAACTGAAAAACACCCCCACAGCATGATGCTGCCACCACCATGCTTCACTGTTGGGATTGTATTGGACAGGTGATGAGCAGTGCCTGGTTTTCTCCACACATACCGCTTAGAATTAAGGCCAAAAAGTTCTATCTTGGTCTCATCAGACCAGAGAATCTTATTTCTCACCATCTTGGCTTCCTTCAGGTGTTTTTTACCAAACTCCATGCGGCTTTCATGTGTCTTGCACTGAGGAGATGCTTCCGTCGGGCCATTCTGCCATAAAGCCCCGACTGGTGGAGGGCTGCAGTGATGGTTGACTTTCTACAACTTTCTCCCATCTCCCGACTGCATCTCTGGAGCTCAGCCACAGTGATCTTTGGGTTCTTCTTTACCTCTCTCACCAAGGCTCTTCTCCCCCGATAGCTCAGTTTGGCCGGACGGCCAGCTCTAGGAAGGGTTCTGGTCATCCCAAACGTCTTCCATTTAAGGATTATGGAGGCCACTGTGCTCTTAGGAACCTTAAGTGCAGCAGAATTTTTTTTATAACCTTGTCCAGATCTGTGCCTTGCCACAATTCTGTCTCTGAGCTCTTCAGACAGTTCCTTTGACCTCATGATTCTCATTTGCTCTGACATGCACTGTGAGCTGTAAGGTCTTATATAGACAGGTTTGTGGCTTTCCTAATCAAGTCCAATCAGTATAATCAAACACAGCTGGACTCAAATGAAGGTGTAGAACCATCTCAAGGATGATCAGAAGAAATGGACAGCACCTGAGTTATATATATGAGTGTCACAGCAAAGGGTCTTAATACTTAGGAGCATGTGATATTTCAGTTTTTCTTTTTTAATAAATCTGAAAAAATGTCAACAATTCTGTGTTTTTCTGTCAATATGGAGTGCTGTGTGTACAATATGGGGTGCTGTGGGTACAATATGGGGTGCTGTGTGTATAATATGGGGTGCTGTGTGTACAATATGGGGTGCTGTGTGTACAATATGGGGTGCTGTGTGTACAATATGGGGGCTGTGTATACAATATGGGGGGCTGTGTGTACAATATGGCGTGCTGTGTGTATAATATGGGGGGCTGTGTGTACAATATGGGGTGCTGTGTGTACAATATGGGGGGCTGTGTGTACAATATGGGGTGCTGTGTGTACAATATGGGGTGCTGTGTGTACAATATGGGGGGCTGTGTGTACAATATGGGGTGCTGTGTGTACAATATGGGGTGCTGTGTGTACAATATGGGGGCTGTGTATACAATATGGGGGCTGTGTGTACAATATGGGGGGCTGTGTGTACAATATGGGGTGCTGTGTGTATAATATGGGGGGCTGTGTGTACAATATGGGGTGCTGTGTGTACAATATGGGGGGCTGTGTGTACAATATGGGGTGCTGTGTGTACAATATGGGGTGCTGGGTGTACAATATGGGGTGCTGTGTGTACAATATGGGGTGCTGTGTGTACAATATGGGGTGCTGTGTGTACATTAATGAGGAAAAAATGAACTTAAATGATTTTAGCAAATGGCTGCAATATAACAAAGAGTGAAAAATTTAAGGGGGTCTGAATACTTTCCGTCCCTACTGTATATCAGTGTCATAGATCAATGCATTATTAGAGGCTGTGTGGTGGCAACTGGCAGAACTTGGTCCCAAAGTCGGAGAAATCAGGTCTCGGTAGCAAAGTGAAGCAGTTTCAGAGGGGCACACAGAGATGGGTTCTGGCTTGTAATGGTGATTGAGGTCATCTGACGCTGTCTGTTTGTAGGCAGAACTTTATTTATTAAAGCAAATATAATTCCTCAACTTTTTTTGTGTAGAGTATTTTGTACAATTAGCTTTACTCTTTTTATATTTCTGATCCTCTTTTTTGAAAATCCTACAATACTTTCAGATTCCTATTTTCATCATATTTAACATTAGAAGTAAGCGAAATTGTTTTTATTTGTATCCTTTTATATTCATCACCTGTGGGAATAAATAATGTATATATTTCCATATCACTGATAATTCACATCAATCCCTGCCCCCACATAGGTCCCTATCCTCCATTGAGGGGCATTATTTTGGTTGTATAGGAGCCGACTAACCTCCCAGTATGTCCTTGGGTTGCAAGAGGAAACCAATACAAGCACCAAGGGAACATACAAACTCCATGCAGACAGTCCTGGGTTAAAATTGAACCAGGGACCCCAGTGCTGCAAGGCAGGAGTGCTATTCACTAAGTCACCTTGCTGCCCTTTTATATCTGCCAAACACTGATATTCCTGATTCTGTTCTGATTGAGCATATAGTGACATGAGGCTGTCGGTGTTTAGAATTGTAGAATGTTCTGTGATTGTTGATTGGGAGTCACTGCTCACTAGGGATGAGCCGAACACCCCCCGGTTCGGTACGAACCGGAACCTGCGAACGGACCGAAAATTTGCACGAACGTTAGAACCCCATTGAAGTCTATGGGACTCGAATGTTCGAAATCAAAAGTGCTCATTTTAACCACTTCAGCCCCGGAAGGATTTACCCCCTTCCTGACCAGAGCACTTTTTACAATTCGGCACTGCGTCGCTTTAACTGCTAATTGCGCGGTCATGCAATGCTCTACCCAAACGAAATTTGCGTCCTTTTCTTCCCACAAATAGAGCTTTCTTTTGATGGTATTTGATCACCTCTGCCGTTTTTATTTTTTGCGCTATAAACGGAAAAAGACTGAAAATTTTTTAAAAAAATGATATTTTCTACTTTTTGTTATAAAAAAAATCCAATAAACTAAATTTTAGTCATACATTTAGGCCAAAATGTATTCGGCCACATGTCTTTGGTAAAAAAAATGTCAATAAGCGTATATTTATTGGTTTGCGCAAAAGTTATAGCGTCTACAAACTAGGGTACATTTTCTGGAATTTACACAGCTTTTAGTTTATGACTGCCTATGTCATTTCTTGAGGTGCTAAAATGGCAGGGCAGTACAAACCCCCCCCAAATGACCCCATTTTGGAAAGTAGACACCCCAAGGAAATTGCTGAGAGGCATGTTGAGCCCATTGAATATTTATTTTTTTTGTCCCAAGTGATTGAATAATGACAAAAAAAAAAATTTACAAAAAGTTGTCACTAAATGATATATTGCTCACACAGGCCATGGGCATATGTGGAATTGCACCCCAAAATACATTCAGCTGCTTCTCCTGAGTACGGGGATACCACATGTGTGGCACTTTTTGGGAGCCTAGCCGCGTACGGGGCCCCGAAAACCCAGCACCACCTTCAGGATTTCTAAGGGCATACATTTTTGATTTCACTCCTCACTGCCTATCACAGTTTTGAAGGCCATAAAATGCCCAGATGGCACAAACCCCCCCCAAATGACCCCATTTTGGAAAGTAGACACCCCAAGGAAATTGCTGAGAGGCATGTTGAGCCCATTGAATATTTATTTTTTTTGTCCCAAGTGATTGAATAATGACAAAAAAAAAAAAAAAAAAAAAATTTACAAAAAGTTGTCACTAAATGATATATTGCTCACACAGGCCATGGGCATATGTGGAATTGCACCCCAAAATACATTCAGCTGCTTCTCCTGAGTACGGGGATACCACATGTGTGGCACTTTTTGGGAGCCTAGCCGCGTACGGGCCCCGAAAACCCAGCACCACCTTCAGGATTTCTAAGGGCATACATTTTTGATTTCACTCCTCACTGCCTATCACAGTTTTGAAGGCCATAAAATGCCCAGATGGCCCAACCCCCCCCCCAAATGACCCCATTTTGGAAAGTAGACACCCCAAGCTATTTGCTGAGAGGCATGGTGAATATTTTGCAGCTCTCAAATGAAGAAAGACCAGAAAAAAATTTTTTTTTTTTCTTTTTTCAATTTTCAAAACTTTGTGACAAAAAGTGAGGTCTGCAAAATACTCACTATACCTCTCAGCAAATAGCTTGGGGTGTCTACTTTCCAAAATGGGGTAATTTGGGGGGGTTTTGTGCCACCTGGGCATTCCATGGCCTCCGAAACTGTGATAGGCAGTGAAGAGTGAAATCAAAAATTTACGGCCTTAGAAAGCCTGAAGGCGGTGCTTGGTTTTCGGGGTCCCGTGCGCGGCTAGGCTCCCAAAAAGTCCCACACATGTGGTATCCCCGTACTCAGGAGAAGCAACAGAATTTATTTTGGGGTGTAATTTCACATATTCCCATGGCATGTTTGAGTAATATATCATTTAGTGACAACTTTGTGCAAAAAAAAAAAAAAAAAAAAAAAAAATGTGTCTCTTTCCCGCAACTTGTGTCACAATATAAAATATTCCATGGACTCGACATGCCTCTCAGCAAATAGCTTGGGGTGTCTACTTTCCAAAATGGGGTCATTTGGGGGGGTTTGAACTGTCCTGGCATTTTATGCACAACATTTAGAAGCTTATGTCACACATCACCCACTCTTCTAACCACTTGAAGACAAAGCCCTTTCTGACACTTTTTGATTACATGAAAAAATGTATTTTTTTTGCAAGAAAATTACTTTGAACCCCCAAACATTATATATTATTTTAAAGCAAATGCCCTACAGATTAAAATGGTGGGTGTTTCATTTTTTTTTTTTCACACAGTATTTGCGCAGCGATTTTCAAACGCATTTTTTGTGGAAAAAACACACTTTTTTAAATTTTAATGCACTAAAACACACTATATTGCCCAAATGTTTGATGAAATAAAAAAGATGATCTTAGGCCGAGTACATGGATACCAAACATGACATGCTTTAAAACTGCGCACAAACGTGCAGTGGCAACAAATTTAATACATTTTTAAAAGCCTTTAAAAGCCTTTACAGGTTACCACTTTAGATTTACAGAGGAGGTCTACTGCTAAAATTACTGCCCTCGATCTGGCCTTCGCGGTGATACCTCACATGCATGGTGCAATTGCTGTTTACATTTGACGCCAGACCGCCGCTTGCGTTCGCCTTAGCGCGAGAGCAGGGGGGACAGGGGTGCTTTTTATTTATTTATTTTTTTCTTTATTATTTTTTTGCTTTTTTATCTTATTTTTAAACTGTTCCTTTCATTTTTTTTTTTTAAATCATTTTTATTGTTATCTCAGGGAATGTAAATATCCCCTATGATAGCAATAGGTAGTGACAGGTACTCTTTTTTGAAAAAATTGGGGTCTATTAGACCCTAGATCTCTCCTCTGCCCTCAAAGCATCTGACCACACCAAGATCGGTGTGATAAAATGCTTCCCCAATTTCCCAATGGCGCTGTTTACATCCGGCGAAATCTAAGTCATAAAATGCTCGTAGCTTCCGGTTTCTTAGGCCATAGAGATGTTTGGAGCCACTCTGGTCTCTGATCAGCTCTATGGTCAGCTGGCTGAATCACCGGCTGCATTCTCAGGTTCCCTGTTGAGACAGGAGAGCCAGAGAAAAACACGGAAGACGGTGGGGGGGGGAGGGGCATTCCCTCCCACTGCTTGTAAAAGCAGTCTAGAGGCTAATTAGCCGCTAGGATTGCTTTTACATGAAAGCCGACCGCTGGCTAAAAAGAATGATACCAAGATGATACCTAAACCTGCAGGCATCATTCTGGTATAACCACTCAAAGTCGTGAATGTCGTACCTGAAGACAAAAAAATGGTTAACAATAAAGCACAGTAAACGGTAAAGTATAAAAAATTGCATACCTGAAAAGCAAACATGATAAAACATAATAACAATAAAACATTGCAGAATAGAATACAGTAAAAAAGAGCAGAACAATAGAGAGAGAGAACAATAAAACGACAACTATTTTTTTTTATTTTTGTTTGTGTTTTTTTTTTTTTTTTTACACTTTTTTTTTGTAACTGTAACTTTTATAACTGTAACCGGTTCCAGGTTCGGGTCTCTCAAAATGCGATGGCATCTTGGGAGACCCTGTGAAAGTGTGCCTAGTCTGTGCAATGCTGTACCCTACGCTAATACTCAACTAGTGAATGGTAGCGTTCAAAACATTCACCAATGCAAAGACCAGGATTGTCAGGACAGGAGGGACAATAATAGCGGGTGTCACGCCTATATCCGCGCTAGCTGCAGACACAACATCTTTTTTGGGGGGTTCGTTGGGTAGGGGTACTCGGGAGGACATAAAGAAAATGCCTCTCATGCAGCCGACTGCATTTGGTTGGGGATGTGAATGGGGGAAGTACGGGCGCTGCAGAAGCGGTGGGTTCCCAATTAGGATTGGCGAATGCAGCAGGAAGGGCATTATGGGCACGACGGGCCTGTGTTTGTCTTTTTGGTGGCAGCGGGACACTACTTGTGCTTGCCACCTCACCAGCTTGAACTGCACTTATGGGACTCGCCACGTCACCAAGTATTACTGCAGCGCTGGTTTGACTATGACCGGGGTGTACTAGGCCGCTGGCGCTTGCCAGTTCACCAAAACGCTACCAAAAAACTGTTAGCGATCGCAGGGATCAGGCCTGACTCTGCGAACGCTGCAGTTATGCGTTTAGTGCCTTGTAAGTGTCAGTGATCGATCGATACTGCACTTGGGTGGGCTGGGCCGGGCGGAGGGGCAAAACGCAGGTGCGAGCAGGTATCTGGGCTGATCCCGCTAACACTGCGTTTTTGGGAACCCTAAACTGCTGGGGACGCTAGTATAGATCTGATCGGATCAGATATTGATCCGATCAGATACTATACCACTAAGGGAGGTGTACGCTGCGTGCGTGGGTGTTAGCGGTACTGGCGCTAATCTGACGCTGCCTGGGGCTGGTGCTTGCCAGTTCACCAAAATGCTACCAAAAAAACTGTTAGCGATCGCAGGGATCAGGCCTGACTCTGCGAACGCTGCAGTTATGCGTTTAGTGTTTTGTAAGTGACAGTGATCGATCGATACTGCACTTGGGTGGGCTGGGCCGGGCGGAGGGGCAAAACGCAGGTGCTAGCAGGTATCTGGGCTGATCCCACTAACACTGCGTTTTTGGGAACCCTAAACTGCTGGGGACGCTGGTATAGATCTGATCGGATCAGATATTGATGCGTTCAGATACTATACCACTAAGGGAGGTGTACGGTGCGTGCGTGGGTGTTCGCGGTACTGGCGCTAATCTGACGCTGCCTGGGGCAACGCATATCACCGCCGGGCGATCAGGGGGCTAAACCTTTATTCGGTAATAAACGGCGGGTGCCCTGACACTATAAAAAATAAACGAACTAACCAGCGTCACCCGTAACGGTTATACGGTGATCAGTGGTGAAAGGGTTAACTAGGGGGCAATCAAAGGGTTAAAACATTTATTAGGTAGTATATGGGGGTCCCTGTCGCTATAAAATGCTGACGGCAAACCTAAATATTTACGTCCCTAACTAGCGTCACCAGCGACACTAATACAGCGATCAGAAAAATGATCGCTTAGCGACACTGGTGAGGGGGGGTGATCAAGGGGTTAAAACTTTATTAGGGGGGGTAAGGGGGGTACCCTAGACCTACAGGGGGGTAATACTCACTGTCCTAACACTGCTAACTGTCACAAACTGACACTATGCAGTAATCAGGAAAAAAAAAAAAAAAAACCTGCTTGGTGTCAGTTTGTGACAGGGGGGGGGGTGATTGGGGGGGGATCGGGGGGCGATCGGGGGTGTTTAGTGTGCCTGGCATGTTCTACTGTGTTGTGTAGTGTTGTGCACTTACTTACATGTCATCTCTCCTCGGCGCTGGAACGGAAACTGACAGCCGAGGAGAGATGACATCACATCCTCTGCCTCTGTGTACTATACAGAGGCAGGGGATGTTTGTCATTGGCTGGGAGCGATCGCGAGGGGGGGGCCACGATCGGATGGTCTCCCCCTCGTCTGTCATCGCTCCCAACCAAATGCCGACCGCAGCTGGCACAGGGGGGGGGTCCGATCGGACCCCCCACCCGCGGGAAGGCAATCGCGTACTAGGTACGTGATTTTGCCTGCCCGTGCCGCTCTGCTCACGTATATAGGCGTGAGGCGGTCGGCAAGTGGTTAAAGGCTAATTTGCATGGTATTGTCCTAAAAAGTGTTTGGGGACCCGGGTCCTGCCCCAGGGGACATGTATCAATGCAAAATTTTTTTTTAAAAATGGCCGTTTTTTCGGGAGCAGTGATTTTAATGATGCTTAAAGTGAAAAAAAAAAAAGTGAAATATTCCTTTAAATATCGTACCTGGGGGGTGTCTATAGTATGCCTATAAAGTGGCGCATGTTTCCCGTGCTTAGAACAGTCCCTGCACAAAATGTCATTTTTAAAGGAATAAAAGTCATTTAAAACTGCTTGCGGCTTTAATGTAATGTCGGGTCCTGGCAATATGGATGAAAATCAGTGAGACAAAGGGCATGGGTACCCCCCAGTACATTACCAGGCCCTTTGGATCTTGTATGTATATTAAGGGGAACCCCGCACCCAAATTAAAAAAAGGAAAGGTGTGGGCCCCCAGGCCCTATATACTCTGAACAGCAGTATACAGGCGGTGCAAACAAGACAGGGACTGTAGGTTTGTTGTTAAGTAGAATCTGTTTGTAATTTTGAACTGGTACATTTTTAAAGTGTATCTCCAGCCAAAAAATCTATTTTTAAGCTTTTCGGAAAACATAGGGAAGGGTTATCACCCCTGTGACATTTGTTTTGCTGTCTGTGCTCCTCTTCAGAAGATTTCACCTCACTTTCTGTCACAATGACAAATGTTTTTTGACAATTTGGGGTTCTTAGTGAAACAAGGATTGGTGATAAAGCATCAGTAGAAAGGAGAAACGTTTTTCCCATATTAACTCTTACAGGAGAGAATTTCCCTTCCTAGGGGTAGATTTCATCTCACTTCCTGTTGTCTCCTTCCGTTTGGAAATAGGAGTCATTTGTAAGTTAGATGTTTGAAAGTAGGGGCCTGCCCTATATACTCAGCAGAAATTTGGGCCTTAGGTGGTGTTGTGGCCTCAACACTGTAAGCCCTCACAGGGCCCTGCTGTGAAATATTAGATCAAGAATTGTAATTACACGCCCCTGTTGAACAGGGACAGAAAAATTGGGCCTTAGGCACTGATGCTGGTGCCACAACACTGCAACCCCTCACAGATACTCTAGTTGGAGCGCAGGAACGAGCCCTGCTGCAAAGAACTGCAACAAAAATTGTAATTACATGTCCCTGTTAAACAGGGGCTGAAAAATTGGGCCTTAGGCACTGGTGGCGGCGCCCAGAAACAAAAATATTCTTACAAGCTATCAGCGTGATGATTGAGGAGGAAGAGGATAATTACTCAGCATCAGCATAGGCAGTCTTAAAGGGATCTGACATTTCAAAAAAATGTATTCGGTTACATCAGCATCAGGTGCTTGGTAGCTGGTGGTGATCCAAGACTGATTCATTTTTATGAAGGTCAGTCGATCGACCGAGTCGGTGGACAGGCGCACCCTGTGATCGGTTACAAAGCCTCCAGCAGCACTGAATGTGCATTCCCAAAGAACGCTGGATGCAGGACAGGCCAGTAGCTCAATTGCATACTGTGCAAGCTCTGGCCAGTGATCCATCCTCAAGACCCAGTAACCCAGAGGATTTTTGGTGGGAAAGGTGTCCAAGTCAGATATTGCCCCTAGGTATTCCTGCACCATGTAAAACAGACGCTGGTGATGGTTGCTGGAACCGATCATACCTTGGGGCTGCGGACTAAAAAATTGTCTGAACGCAACGGTCAGACAGCCACCTTCTCCACCGCTCCTTCTTTGACTGACCGAAGCCTCAGCAACACGTTGTCTAGGAACAGGAGTTTGTAACCTCCCAGTCTATGGGAACGCGTTGCACAGACCTTTCTGCAAGGCCTCCTGAAGATGTTTCATCCTCTGCTCCCTCTGCGACAGCAAGATAAAGTCTGCAACCTTACCCTTGTAACATGGATCAAGGAGGGTTGCCAGCCAGTAACGATCCCTCTCCTTGATAGCACGAATACGAGGATCCTTCTGCAGGCTTTGCAGGATCAGGGAGGCCATGCAGCGTAGGTTTGCTGAGGCATTCGGTCCGGAGTCCTCTGGGTCACTAAGGACTAGGGATGAGCCGAACACCCCCCTGTTCGGTTCACACCAGAACATGCGAACAGGAAAAAAGTTTGTTCGAACATGCGACCATCGTTAAAGTCTATGGGACACGAACATGAATAATCATAAGTGCTAATTTTAAAGGCTTATATGCAAGTTATTGTCATAAAAAGTGTTTGGGGACCTGGGTCCTGTCCCAGGGGACATTGATCAATGCAAAAAAAAGTTTTAAAAACAGCCGTTTTTTCAGGAGCAGTGATTTTAATAATGCTTAAAGTCAAACAATAAAAGTGTAATGTCCCTTTAAATTTCATAGCTGGTGGGTGTCTATAGTATGCCTGTAAAGGGGCGCATGTTTCCAGTGTTTAGAACAGTCTGACAGCAAAATGACATTTCAAAGAAAAAAAGTAATTTAAAACTACTCACGGCTATTAATGAATTGCCGGTTCGACAATACACATAAAAGTTCATTGATAAAAACGGCATGGGAATTCCCCACAGGGGAACCCCGAACCAAAATTTAAAAAAAAAAAATGACGTGGGGGTCCCCCTAAATTCCATACCAGACCCTTCAGGTCTGGTATGGATTTTAAGGGGAACCCCGTGCCAAAATTAAAAAAAAAAAACGGCGTGGGGTCCCCCCAAAAATCCATACCAGACCCTTATCCGAGCAAGCAACCTGGCAGGCCGCAGGAAAAGAGGGGGGACGAGAGAGCGCCCCCCCTGAACCGTACGAGGCCACATGCCCTCAACATTGGGAGGGTGCTTTGGGGAAGCCCCCCAAAACACCTTGTCCTCATGTTGATGAGGACAAGGGCCTCATCCCCATAACCCTGGCGGGTGGTTATGGGGGTCTGCGGGCGGAGGGCTTATCGGAATCTGGAAGCCCCCTTTAACAAGGGGACCCCCAGATCCCGCCCCCCCCCCTGTGTGAAATGGTAAGGGGGTACAAAAGTACCCCTACCATTTCACTAAAAAACTGTCAAAAATGCTAAAAATGACAAGAGACAGTTTTTGACAATTCCTTTATTTAAATGCTTCTTCTTTCTTCTTTCTTCTATCTTCCTTCATCTTCTTGTTCATCTTCTTCTTCTGGCTCTTCTGGTTCTTCCTCCGGTGTTCTCGTCCAGCATCTCCTCCGCGGCGTCTTCTATCTTCTTCTCCTCGGGCCGCTCCGCACCCTTGGCATGGGGGGAGGCTCCCGCTCTTCTCTTCATCTTCTTCTCTTCTTCATCTTTTTCTCTTCTTCATCTTCTTTTCTTCTACATTTTCTTCTCTTCTTCTTCTCTTCTCTTCTTCATCTTCTTCTCCGGGCCGCTCCGCACCCATGCTGGCATGAAGGGAGGCTCCCGCTGTGTGACGCGTCTCCTCTTCTGACGGTTCTTAAATAATGAGGGGCGGGGCCACCCGGTGACCCCGCCCCCCTCTGACGCACGGTGACTTAATGGGACTTCCCTGTGACGTCACGGGGAATGCCACAGGGAAGTCCCGTCAAGTCCCGTTATTTAAGAACCGTCAGACGAGGAGAAGCGTCACACAGCGGGAGCCTCCCTCCATGCCAGCATGGGTGCGGAGCGGCCCGGAGAAGAAGATGAAGAAGAGAAGAAGATGAAGAAGATGAAGAAGATGAAGAAGAGAAGAAGATGAAGAAGAGAAGAAGATGAAGAAGATGAAGAAGAAGAAGAAGAGCCTCCCCCCATGCCATGGGTGCGGAGCGGCCCGAGGAGAAGGAGATAGAAGATGCCGCGGAGGAGATGCTGGACGAGAACACCGGAGGAAGACCCAGAAGAGCCAGAAGAACCAGAAGAAGAAGAAGATGAAGGAAGATAGAAGAAAGAAGAAGCATTTAAATAAAGGAATTGTCAAAAACTGTCTCTTGTCATTTTTAACATTTTTGACAGTTTTTTAGTGAAATGGTAGGGGTACTTTTGTCCCCTCTTACCATTTCACACAGAGGGGGGCGGGATCTGGGGGTCCCCTTGTTAAAGGGGGCTTCCAGATTCCGATAAGCCCCCTGACCGCAGACCCCCACAACCACCGGCCAGGGTTGTGGGGATGAGGCCCTTGTCCTCATCAACGTGGGGACAAGGTGTTTTGGGGGGCTACCCCAAAGCACCCTCCCAATGTTGAGGGCATGTGGCCTGGTACGGTTCAGGAGGGGGGGCGCTCTCTCATCCCCCCCTCTTTTCCTGCGGCCTGCCAGGTTGCATGCTCTGATAAGGGTCTGGTATGGATTTTTGGGGGGACCCCACGCTGTTTTTTTATTTTGGCACGGGGTTCCCCTTAAAATCCATCCCAGACCTGAAGGGCCTAGTATGGAATTTAGGGGGACCCCCACATCATTTTTTTAAAAAAAATTTTGGTTCAGGGTTCCCCTGTGGGGAATTTCCATGCCGTTTTTATCAATAAACTTTTATGTGTATTGTCGGACCGGCAATGCAAGAGCCGCGAGTAGTTTTAAATGACTTTTTTCCTTTGAAATGTCATTTTGCTGTCAGACTGTTCTAAACATGGGAAATATGTGCCCCTTTACAGGCATACTATAGACACCCCCCAGCTACGAAATTCAAAGGGATATTACACTTTTATTGTTTCACTTTAAGCGTTATTAAAATCACTGCTCCTGAAAAAACGGCCGTTTTTAAAACTTTTTTTTGCATTGATACATGTCCCATTGGGCAGGACCCAGGTCCCCAAACACTTTTTATGACAATAACTTGCATATAAGCCTTTAAAATTAGCACTTTTGATTTCTCCCATAGACTTTTAAAGGGTGTTCGAATTTGCCGCTAACACCCCAAATTGTTCGCTGTTCGGCGAACTTGCGAACAGCCGATGTTTGAGTAGAACATGAGTTCGACTCGAACTCGAAGCTCATCCCTACTAAGGACAATATGATCCGCAGCCACCTCCTCCCAGCCACATACAAGTCCATGGGTTTCTTGGGACTGTAAATGATCCCTTAAAGACTGCTGCTGATGCTGAGTGCCAGGCTCGACCTCCATGCTGACACAATCCATCTCCTCCTCCTCTTCCTCCTCGTCCTCTTCCTGTGTGATCAGGAATAGGGATGAGCTTCGTGTTCGAGTCGAACCCATGTTCGACTCGAACATCGGCTGTTCGACCGTCCGTCGAATTGCGAACGATATGGGCCGTTCGCGCCAAATTCGTGTGGCGCGTCACGGCCCATAATTCACTGCGGCATCGCAGTGCATTGCTGGCTGATGATTGGCCAAGCATGCACTATGACCCGCATGCTTGGCCAATCACAGCGCCGTCAGTAGAGAGAGCTGTAATTGGCCAAAGCCAGGGTGGCTTTGGCCAATTATGGCTCAGGGGATTTAGTACACACCCCACACTATATAAGGCCGCCTGCACGGCGGCCCTGTGTAGTGTGTGTTCCGGTGTGCTGAGCGATAGAGAGAGAGAGAGACAGTGTCATTTGATTTGAGTTAGATAGATTAGGCAGAACAGTCAGTCAGTTAGCTGCACTTACAGTGTATTGTGTATATATATGCATCCCAGGTGTTGCATATATATATATACACTGTATTCAGTTTAGCTAGATCCGTTCCTGTTATCTTCTATCTAGACTATTTACATTCAGTGCAGTGTGTCCTGCTCACAGTGTTCAGCTAGATCCGTTCCTGCTATTTACATTCAGTACAGTGCTTCCTGCTCACAGTGTTCAGCTAGATCCGTTCCTGCTATTTACATTCAGTGCAGTACGTGCTGCTCACAGTGTTCAGCTAGATCCGTTCCTGCTATTTACATTCAGTGCAGTGCGTCCTGCTCACAGTGTTCAGCTAGATCCGTTCCTGCTATATACATTTAGTGCAGTACGTCCTGCTCACAGTGTTCAGCTAGATCCGTTCCTGTTATCTTCCTACTGACAGGCAGGCTTGTCTGGTTACAGTATATAAAGCTACCTGAAGAAAATTACAGGTGTTCTTTTTGATCCTATTAGTACCACGGTCAGGCAGCTAGACTATTTACATTTAGTACAGTGTGTCCTGCTCACAGTGTTCAGCTAGATCCGTTCCTGCTATTTACATTCAGTGCAGTGCGTGCTGCTCAGTGTTTAGCTACATCCGTTCCTGCTGTTTACATTCAGTGCAGTGCGTCCTGCTCACAGTGTTCAGCTAGATCCGTTCCTGCTATTTACATTCAGTGCAGTGCGTCCTGCTCACAGTGTTCAGCTAGATCCGTTCCTGCTATTTACATTCAGTGCAGTGCGTCCTGCTCACAGTGTTCAGCTAGATCCGTTCCTGCTATATACATTTAGTGCAGTACGTCCTGCTCACAGTGTTCAGCTAGATCCGTTCCTGTTATCTTCCTACTGACAGGCAGGCTTGTCTGGTTACAGTATATAAAGCTACCTGAAGAAAATTACAGGTGTTCTTTTTGATCCTATTAGTACCACGGTCAGGCAGCTAGACTATTTACATTTAGTACAGTGTGTCCTGCTCACAGTGTTCAGCTAGATCCGTTCCTGCTATTTACATTCAGTGCAGTGCGTCCTGCTCACAGTGTTCAGCTAGATCCGTTCCTGCTATTTACATTCAGTGCAGTGCGTCCTGCTCACAGTGTTCAGCTAGATCCGTTCCTGCTATTTACATTCAGTGCAGTGCGTCCTGCTCACAGTGTTCAGCTAGATCCGTTCCTGCTATATACATTTAGTGCAGTACGTCCTGCTCACAGTGTTCAGCTAGATCCGTTCCTGTTATCTTCCTACTGACAGGCAGGCTTGTCTGGTTACAGTATATAAAGCTACCTGAAGAAAATTACAGGTGTTCTTTTTGATCCTATTAGTACCACGGTCAGGCAGCTAGACTATTTACATTTAGTACAGTGTGTCCTGCTCACAGTGTTCAGCTAGATCCGTTCCTGTTATTTACATTCAGTGCAGTGCGTCCTGCTCACAGTGTTCAGCTAGATCCGTTCCTGCTATTTACATTCAGTGCAGTGCGTCCTGCTCACAGTGTTCAGCTAGATCCGTTCCTGCTATTTACATTCAGTGCAGTGCGTCCTGCTCACAGTGTTCAGCTAGATCCGTTCCTGCTATTTACATTCAGTGCAGTGCGTGCTGCTCACAGTGTTCAGCTAGATCCGTTCCTGCTATTTACATTCAGTGCAGTGCGTCCTGCTCACAGTGTTCAGCTAGATCCGTTCCTGCTATTTACATTCAGTGCAGTGCGTCCTGCTCACAGTGTTTAGCTACATCCGTTCCTGCTGTTTACATTCAGTGCAGTGCGTCCTGCTCACAGTGTTCAGCTAGATCCGTTCCTGCTATTTACATTCAGTGCAGTGCGTCCTGCTCACAGTGTTCAGCTAGATCCGTTCCTGCTATTTACATTCAGTGCAGTGCGTGCTGCTCACAGTGTTCAGCTAGATCCGTTCCTGCTATTTACATTCAGTGCAGTGCGTCCTGCTCACAGTGTTCAGCTAGATCCGTTCCTGCTATTTACATTCAGTGCAGTGCGTCCTGCTCACAGTGTTTAGCTACATCCGTTCCTGCTGTTTACATTCAGTGCAGTGCGTCCTGCTCACAGTGTTCAGCTAGATCCGTTCCTGCTATTTACATTCAGTGCAGTGCGTCCTGCTCACAGTGTTCAGCTAGATCCGTTCCTGCTATATACATTTAGTGCAGTACGTCCTGCTCACAGTGTTCAGCTAGATCCGTTCCTGTTATCTTCCTACTGACAGGCAGGCTTGTCTGGTTACAGTATATAAAGCTACCTGAAGAAAATTACAGGTGTTCTATCCCAGCTTAGTGCAGCTACAGGCCATTAGTATGTCTGGAAGGCCAAGAAGGAGAGGCAGACAGTCACAAGCCAATAAGAGAGGGCAAGCAGGCTCTGTGTCTAGTGCTGGTCGTGGAGACGGTGCATCCTCATCAGCACGTGGCCATGGGACACGCTTGGCCTTTTTTTCGGCAGCTGGCCGTGTTGAGCCGCAACATGCGGAAGACTTGGTCGAGTGGATGACCAAGCCGTCCTCATCCTCCTCATCCTCTCTCACCCATGCCCAGGGTGCTTTGTCTGGCAAAGCAGCGGCCTCTTCCCTCAGCTCAATGTCATCAGTGACTCCTTCCCTAGCCCCACCATGTCCTCCTGAGGATTCCCTCGAACTGTTTGACCACAGTGTTGGGTACATGCTCCAGGAGGATGCCCAGCGTTTGGAAGGCTCTGATGATGATACTGAGCTCAATGAAGGCAGTAACATGAGCACGGACAGAGGGGGTGCCCAAGAAGGACAGCAATCTGGCAGTCATGCTCCCCCTGCTGCAGCATACTGCCAGGTTTGCTCCAGTGATGAGGAGGGAGGGGATGATGAGGTCACTGACTCAACGTGGGTGCCTGATAGGAGAGAGGAGGAGGAGGAGGAGGAGGAGGAGGAGGAGGTGGCACATCACCAACTAGGCAGGATGCCCTCCAGGGGCCAGCCTAAGGGCAGCACATTGACTGCATCACACCCCAAAGCTCCACATGTGCAGGGCGCTGCAGTCTCTGCGCGTTATTCAAAAAGTTCTTTGGTGTGGGCCTTTTTTGAGACGAGTGCATCAGATCGCACCGCTGCTATTTGCAATATATGTCTCAAGCGTATCTCGCGTGGCCAAAACATCTCCCGCTTGGGTACCACATGCTTGACCAGACATATGTTGACCTGCCATGCAGTTCGTTGGCAAGCGTATCTAAAAGACCCACACCAAAGAACAAAGACGATCTCTCCTTGCTCCTCATCAGCTGAGATTTCCAACCCCACTAGACCTTCAGTCCTCTCTGCGACCTGCAGTGAGAGGAATGAAGGTGTAGAATTAGGTGTGTCACAGCCAAGTACTTATGGGCAATCTGCTTTTGGTACACCGACGTCAGATTGTACCAGGCAAATTTCCCTGCCCCAGCTGCTGCACCGCCGAAAGAAGTTTGCTCCCAGCCATCCACATGCCCAGCGGTTGAATGCTAGCTTGGCAAAATTGCTAGCACTTCAACTGCTGCCTTTTCAGTTGGTAGACTCTGCCCCCTTCCGTGAGTTTGTGGAATGTGCGGTTCCTCAGTGGCAGGTACCCAAACGCCACTTTTTCTCACGGAAGGCGATTCCGGCTCTCTACCGGCATGTGGAAGGCAATGTCCATGCCTCGCTGGACAGGGCGGTCAGCGGTAAGGTGCATATTACCGCTGACTCATGGTCCAGCAGGCATGGACAGGGACGTTACTTAAGTTTCACGGCGCATTGGGTGACTCTGCTGGCAGCTGGGAAGGATGCAGGACAAGGTGCAGTAGTGTTGGAGGTTGTTCCGCCACCACGCCTCCAAAATGCTGATTGTGACACACCTCTCTCCTCCACCCCCTCCTCTTCTTCTTCCTCCATGGCCTCTTCCTCGGAACCAGCGGTGCTCCGTAGGCGTTCAAGGGGCTACGCAAGTACGCAGGCCAAAAGATGCCATGCGGTGCTTGAGCTGGTGTGCTTGGGGGACAGGAGCCACACTGGGGCAGAGGTTCTGTCAGCTCTGCAGGGGCAGGTTCAGAGGTGGTTGACGCCACGCCAACTTAAGGCAGGAATGGTGGTTTGCGACAATGGCACCAACCTCCTCTCTGCCCTCCGACAGGGACAACTGACCCATGTGCCCTGTTTGGCTCACGTCCTTAACTTGGTGGTGCAGCGGTTCTTGGGCAGGTACCCGGGCTTACAGGATGTCCTGAGGCAGGCCAGGAAAGTCTGTGTGCATTTCCGCCGGTCATATAATGCCAGTGCTCGGCTGACGGACCTCCAAAAGGAGTTTAACCTGCCCAAGAACCGCCTAATCTGTGACATGCCCACCAGGTGGAACTCGACGTTGGCCATGCTGCAGCGGCTGCACACGCAGCAGAGGGCCATCAATGAGTACCTGTGCGACTATGGCACCAGGACAGGGTCAGGGGACCTTGGTTTTTTTTCCCCACGCCAGTGGGCCATGATCAGGGATGCATGCACTGTCCTGTCACCATTCGAGGAGGCCACGAGGATGGTGAGCACTGACAGTGCATGCATCAGTGACACTGTCCCCCTTGTCCACCTGTTGGAGCACACGCTGCGTGGGATAATGGACAGGGCACTTGAGGCAGAACAGAGGCAGGAAGAGGAGGACTTCCTTAGCTCTCAAGGCCCCCTTTATCCAGACAGTGTTCCTGCGTGCCCGCCGATCACACAGGAAGAGGACGAGGAGGAGGAGGAGGAGGAGGAGGAAGATTGTGTCAGTATGGAGGTGGAGCCTGGCACTCAGCATCAGCAGTCTTTAAGGGATCAGTCCCAAGGAACACATGGACTTGTACGTGGCTGGGAGGAGGTGGCTGCGGACGTTGTTGTCCTTAGTGACCCAGAGGACTCCGGACCGAATGCCTCAGCAAACCTACGCTGCATGGCCTCCCTGATCCTGCAAAGCCTGCGTAAGGATCCTCGTATTCGTGGTATCAAGGAGAAGGACCAATACTGGCTGGCAACCCTCCTTGATCCACGTTACAAGGGTAAGGTTGCGGACCTTATCTTGCCATCGCAGAGGGAGCAGAGGATGAAACATCTTCGGGAGGCCTTGCAGAAAGGTCTGTGCAACGCGTTCCCAGAGACTGGGAGGTTACAAACTCCTGTTTCTGGACAACGTGTTGCTGAGGCTTCGGTCAGTCAAAGAAGGAGCGGTGGAGAAGGTGGCCGTCTGACCGATGCGTTCAGACAATTTTTTGGTCCGCAGCCCCAAGGTATGATCGGTTCCAGCAACCATCGCCAGCGTCTGTTTTACATGGTGCAGGAATACCTAGGGGCAAGATCAGACTTGGACACCTTTCCCACCGAAAATCCTCTGGGTTACTGGGTCTTGAGGATGGATCACTGGCCAGAGCTTGCACAGTATGCAATTGAGCTACTGGCCTGTCCTGCATCCAGCGTTCTTTCGGAACGCACATTCAGTGCTGCTGGAGGCGTGGTAACCGATCACAGGGTGCGTCTGTCCACCGACTCGGTCGATCGGCTGACCTTCATAAAAATGAATCAGTCTTGGATCACCACCAGCTACCAAGCACCTGATGCAGATGTAACCGAATAATTTTTTTTGAAATCTCAGATCCCTTCAAAGACTGCCTATGCTGATGCTGAGTGACTATCCCTGAGTAATTATCCTCTTCCTCCTCAATCATCACGCTGATAGCTTGTAAGAACATTTTTGGTTCTGGGCGCCACCACCAGTGCCTAAGGCACAATTTTTCAGCCCCTGTTTAACAGGGGCGTGTAATTACAATTTTTGATGTAATACTTTGCAGCAGGGCTCGTTCCTGCATTCCAACTAGAGTGTCTGTGAGGGGTTGCAGTGTTGTGGCACCAGCACCAGTGCCTAAGACCCAATTTTTCAGCCCCTGTCTAACAGGGGCGTGTAATTACAATTTTTGATGCAATACTTTGCAGCAGGGCTTGTTCCTGCATTCCAACTAGAGTGTCTGTGAGGGGTTGCAGTGTTGTGGCACCAGCACCAGTGCCTAAGACCCAATTTTTCTGCCCCTGTCTAACAGGGGCGTGTAATTACAATTTTTGATGCAATACTTTGCAGCAGGGCTTGTTCCTGCGTTTCAACTAGAGTGTCTGTGAGGGGTTGCAGTGTTGTGGCACCAGCACCAGTGCCTAAGACCCAATTTTTCAGCCCCTGTCTAACAGGGGCGTGTAATTACAATTTTTGATGCAATACTTTGCAGCAGGGCTTGTTCCTGCGTTTCAACTAGAGTGTCTGTGAGGGGTTGCAGTGTTGTGGCACCAGCACCAGTGCCTAAGACCCAATTTTTCTGCCCCTGTCTAACAGGGGCGTGTAATTACAATTTTTGATGCAATACTTTGCAGCAGGGCTCGTTCCTGCGTTCCAACTAGAGTATCTGTGAGGGGTTGCAGTGTTGTGGCACCAGCACCAGTGCCTAAGGCCTAATTTTTCAGCTCCTGTTCAACAGGGGCATGTAATTACAATTCTTGATCTAATATTTCACAGCAGGGCCCTGTGAGGGCTTACAGTGTTTTGGCCACAGCAACACCTAAGGCCCAAATTTCTGCTGAGTATATAGGGCAGGACCCTACTTTCAAACATCTAACTTACAAACGACTCCTACTTGCAAACGGAAGGAGACAACAGGAAGTGAGATGAAATCTACCCCTAAGGAAGGGAAATTCTCTCCTGTAAGAGTTAATATGGGAAAACAATTTTTCCTTTCCACTGATGCTTTCCAATCCTTGTTCCACAAAAAAACACAAATTTTCAAAAAACATTTTTCATTGGGACAAAAAAGTGAGGTGAAATCTTCTGAAGAGGAGGAAAGACGCAAAACAAATGTCACAGGGGTGATAACCCTTCCCTATGTTTTCCAAAAAGCTTAGAAAAGATTTTTTGGCTGGAGCTAAACACATTAAAAATGTTCAAAATTACAAACAGATTCTACTTAACAACAAACCTACAGTCCCTGTCTTGTTTGCACCGCCTGTATACTGCTGTTCAGAGTATATAGGGACCTTTCCTTATTTTAATTTGGGTGCGGGGTTCCCCTTAATATCCATACAAGACCCAAAGGGCCTGGTAATGGACTGGGGGGTACCCATGCCGTTTGTCTCACTGATTTTCATCCATATTGCCATGACCCGACATGACATTAAACCCGCAAGCAGTTTTAAATGAGATTTTTTCCTTTAAAAATGACATTTGGTGCAGGGACTGTTCTAAACATGGGAAACACGCGTCACTTTACAGGCATACTATAGACACCCCCCAGGTACGATATTTAAAGGAATATTTCACTTTTTTTTTTTTACTTTAAGCATCATTAAAATCACTGCTCCCGAAAAAACGGCTGTTTTTAAAAGTTTTTTTTGCATTGATACATGTCCCCTGGGGTAGGACCCGGGTCCCCAAACCCTTTTTAGGACAATACCATGCAAATTAGCCTTTAAAATGAGCACTTTTGATTTCGAACGTTCGAGTCCCATAGACGTCAATGGGGTTCTAACGTTCGTGCGAACTTGCGGTCCGTTCGCGGGTTCTGGTGCGAACCGAACCGGGGGGTGTTCGGCTCATCCCTAATCAGGAACACTGTCCGGATAAAGGGGGCCTTGAGAACTAAGGAAGTCCTCCTCTTCCTGCCTCTGTTCTGCCTCAAGTGCCCTGTCCATTATTCCATGCAGCGTGTGCTCCAACAGATGGACAAGGGGGACAGTGTCACTGATGCATGCACTGTCCCTGCTCACCATCCTCGTGGCCTCCTCAAATGGTGACAGGACAGTGCATGCATCCCTGATCATGGTCCACTGGCGTGGGGAAAATGAAACCAGCTCCCCAGACCCTGTCCTGGTGCCATAGTCGCACAGGTACTCATTGATGGCCCTCTGCTGCGTGTGCAGCCGCTGCAGCATGGCCAACATTGAGTTCCACCTGGTGGGCATGTCACAGATTAGGCGGTTCTTGGGCAGGTTAAATTCCTTTTAGAGGTCTGCCAGCTGAGCACTGGCATTATATGACCAGCGGAAATGCACACAGACTTTCCTGGCCTGCCTAAGGACATCCTGTAAGCCCGGGTACCTGCCCCCTGTACCACCATGTTAAAGACGTGAGCCAAACAGGGCACATGGGTCAGTTGTCCCTGTTGGAGGGTGGAGAGGAGGTTGGTGCCATTGTCGCAAACCACCATTCCTGGCTTAAGTTGGCGTGGCGTCAACCACCTCTGAACCTGCCCCAGTGTGGCTCCTGTCCCCCAAGCGCACCAGCTCAAGCACTGCATGGCATCTTTTGGCCTGCATACTTGCGTAGCCCCTTGAACGCTTACGGAGCACCGCTGGTTCCGAGGACAAAGCACAGGAAGAGGCCATGTAGGCAGAAGAAGCGGAGGGGGTGGAGGAGAGAGGTGTGTCAGAATCAGCTGTAATGACATTTTGGAGGCGTGGTGGCAGAACAACCTCCAACACTACTGCACCTTGTCCTGCATCCTTCCCAGCTGCCAGCAGAGTCACCCAATGCGCCGTGAAACTTGGGTAACATCCCTGTCCATGCCTGCTGGACCATGAGTCAGCGGTAATATGCACCTTGCCGCTGACCGCCCTGTCCAGCGAGGCCAAGACATTGCCTTCCACATGCCGGTAGAGAGCCGGAATCCCCTTCCTTGAGGAAAAGAGGCGTTTGGGAACCTGCCACTGAGGAACCGCACATTCCACAAACTCACGGAAGGGGGCAGAGTCTACCAACTGAAAAGGTAGCAGTTGAAGTGCTAGCAATTTTGCCAAGCTAGCATTCAACCGCTGGGCATGTGGATGGCTGGGAGCGAACTTCTTTCTGCGGAGCAGGGAAATTTGCCTGGTACAAGCTGATGTCAGTGTACCGATAGCTGATGTCAGTGTACCGATAGCTGATTGCCCGCAAGTACTTGGCTGTGACACACCTAATTATACACCTTCATTCCTCTCAGTGCAGGTTTCAGAGAGGACTGAAGGTATAGTGGGGTTGGAAATCCCAGCTGATGAGGAGCAAGAAGAGGTCCTCTTTGTTCTTTGGTGTGGGTCTTTTAGGTACGCTTGTCAACGAACTGCATGGCAGATCAACATATGTCTGGTCAAGCATGTGGTGCCCAAGCGGGAGATGTTTTGGCCACGCGAGATACGCTTGAAACATATGTTGCAAATAGCAGCGGTGCGATGCACTCGTCTCAAAA